>CM055904.1:20664679-20717179 GCA_029582155.1 Panopea generosa
AATAAAGTACATTATTTATCCATCCAGACAAACTGGAAAGAAAATAAATAAAAACACCAGAACAATCACAAACTGAATAACTCCATTAAAAGCTTTTGCCCCAAACTGTTAAGTTGTCCGTACGCGGTGGCGAACACACGTAGTACGCGGTTGCGAACACACGTGAATTTATGTTATGGAGTAGTGAAATAAATCGGAAGTGCCCGCTTCAGGTAACATGTTCTGTATAGAGATGAACACCTATGATATCAAGTGGGTATGAAAAAAAATTATTTGCAAAAAGTGCAATGGCGTTTTTTTTTAAATTGCACCGCTCCATACCATAATTGTCTTAACTCAAAACGCCGTTTCAATTTTTGCAAAAAAAATATAAGTTTTGCATGGTCACCGTTTTTGTTACGTGAATTTTCATGAAAGGTTAAGGAAATTATCTGCAAAAATGTACTGCTTCCTCACACACTGCTAACACACATAAAACCTCAGTCATCAACGGTAACCATAAAGATTCGAATTTAAACGTTTACACCGAGTACATATAATGAATTTGCTATAAATGATTGTGCGTAACTATTATTTTTAGAACGATCCCACGTAGTAACACCTGTTGTCATGGGCAATGTGAACCTGTCAGATGGATTCGACGGTATGAGATCTCCAGGATTCAATGCTCCGATGTTCACGCAATACGGAGGCACACGTGACCATCCACCGCCAAGATTTTGAAGTGATCTTCACGTTAGAAGTGATCCGCACGTAGAAGTGATCTACACGCAGAAGTGATCTGCATGTAATACAAAGGATGTCAAATGATTAAATAATTAACAATTTCTATTTGTTATTGAGTATATGTGTATTGTTTAACTACTATTATGGACACAAATAATTATAAATACATAATTATGTATAACTTACTGAAGGGAACAGCTAACCCGCCACTTGACATTTTATGTTTCTGACATTTCATATATTTTCAAAAAAAAAAAGCAATTTCCTTGAAATTTTGACTTGAATAAGAAAAAAAACATTAGATTACTTAAAAATACAAAATTGTCTGTTAATAGGATACGCAACGTTTGATATAGCTACTCCATATTTTGACGACATATTGGAAGTACGAAAATGCCTAGCGGTTTAGCTGTTCCGTTCAGTTTACTAGTATGGACATAAACATATATAAGTATATGGATTTAATTAATAAAGGTTTGTATAGTTTATGTATTGTCTTCGGGGTGCTGGACATCCACGAAATGTCTGTGATGTTTCCGAAATGTTTGTATAATGTGTTCTTGTTAAGCCTGTTTTATTTTGAACATCCAGAATTTGCAATTTCAGCACCTGAGTTTACATATTAGTATTTAACATTTCATTCTTTGTTCAGTGTGATGGCATTCGGTCAATATATATATTTAGTTTATTATATATCATTATGAATTGTTCAATCTGATTGGTTGCAAAACTGAACAAAACTGGCCAATAGTTCCATGCTTTTGGTTAATAGTCATTTTCCTCCGATAAATACTTTAACATTGCCACTTGAAATGTAGATGGTTGCAATATGGACAGGTCGATTCAGTCGGAATATTATCACATAGTTGATATAAACTGTTTAAGTATTTCATACATGACAATGTTTTCCGGTAGTTCAAATTATATACAGTTTCATTTCATTAGACAAAATGTCCATAAAACTAGAAAAAAGTCCATTTGAATTGGAAATAAACCTGAATTAGATTGTTTCAACATCGCCGTGATATTTCTACTTAACGGAGGCACATTCTGTTTGTTTTTTTATACAGAAAACAGAAAAGAAATAGTGGCTATCGTAGGTGAAAATAAAAGAAATAGTGGCTATAGTAGGTGAGAATAGAAAAGAATAGAGGCTATCATAGGTGAAAATAGAAAAAAAAAAGTGACTCTCGTAGGTGAAAATAGAAAAAGAAATAGTGGCTATAGTAGGTGAGAATAGAAAAGAAATAGTGGCTGTCGTAGGTGAGAATAGAAAGAAATGGTGGCTATAGTAGGTGAAAAGAAAAAAGAAATAAGTGGCTATCGTAGGTAATAATTGAAAAGAAAACGTGCCTATCCTAATTTGGGTGAGAATAGAAAAAAAAGAATAGTGGATACAGATTTAGAATTACGACAGTGGCGTACCATAATGATGTATATATTTTTTAAATGTATTTATTTTACTTCATTTGTGAAACAAATTCTTGGAACTTAGACAATTCAGAATATATATATATATATTACATACTTCGCGAATGTCGCCCCGTACTTTAACTCAGTATTGTTATTGTTTCTGATTGGCCTGCCGCGCACGAGAACGATTATCGCTCCGCCCACTGACCACGTGACAGTGTTTGTTCAAGTAATACAATGTAATGTTTACTTAGACATTGTTTTCTTTGTCGAAGAAGAATGGCAGTGTAACACCCAACATCCATCGCTGATTGGATAATCGACGTGTTTGATTGACTGCCCACGTCAGGTCAATTCCTTGCAATTATGGAGCTCATTGGGTGTTCTCTATGCAAATAGAATACCGCTTTGTATTCAACGAGACATGAGGGGTGTTGCATTTCCATTATTATTGTATTTCATGGATAAAGCAAATATTTAATCCCCATTGGCTAGCAATTAAAAGTTCTTACTATTTCACCGACAGCTACTATTAACCGTCTCAGCGGGGGTAAAAGCTTCATAAAATGACGTCAACGTTATGTCACCCGCTCAAGGGTGTAACAGTTTTTAATTTTTTGCACGTTTATAAAATGGGTATGTCTTTTCCAATATAGAAAATGAAATATAGCGCAAAATACATTTAAACTATACACATTTATTTTATGATTTGTGATGAATTATAGATATGTTTTGCATGCTCGTATTTATTTGTACAATACATTCAATAGTAATTAGATTTCTGTGATCATATAGAGACGCGACAGCTTCATATTTATGTATATAAACAACATCGAATGTGACAAAATCATGGTCTATTTAATTGTACTAGAAACGTTTGTTTTTTGTAATGTAACTTCGCACTGCCATAAAAATCGAGTTTTCAGTTAGTGAAATAGGTTCCTATCCATACAGAAGGTCGTTTAAAGAGGGGTCATGCGGGTAAGTCAATTTTATTTCGGTCATCATACTTTGTCTATATTGGTGAAATAGTCTGCAACTAAATAAATAATGATTATGTATTCTCAATTTCACCACAAAGTCAATTTGGATTTGCTACGATGTTTTTATTAAATAAATGTTGATTCAGACTACTGCAGTTAGTACGGAGTCGTGTATGATATATTTGGGCAGTTCGGTTACCTACATAATAGTGATTGCGAAGGGTAATGGTTAAATGATTCACTTATAACGTTTGACACTGACTCTTATAAATATTCTTGCAACTTGTAGAAAAAAAAAACGTTACTAAACCCTGCTAAATCAGAAACATAAAAAACAGAGCTATATTATTACAGGTTTTCGTCTAAATTTCGGGTGGCACATTTAATATTTTCTAAACCTTGGAGACATAATTCCCCGGAACCAACACAGTTTTGTTATTTTTGTATCAAACGAAAGGGCTTGATTATAATTCTGGGTCGTCCACTTTTCATTTTTAAATTTAAAATAATGAAGCATTTTACACTTACAGTTAGTGTTGTATGATCATATTCTCACTCTTAGCCCATTATTAAAGTAAGAAATAAAAATCTTTAGATATTGATATGAAATTTCGACACCGCTCCATAACTTACTTTGTCATCCCTTTACCTAAAATTTCTATTTCTATGATGATGTGTTATAAAATATTTTTGTTAAAACGAAAACACTAACTATTTATGTGTTAAAAAATCATTTTACATTTTTAACCCGTAATAATTTAAATCAGAAGGAAAAAATATAAACAACTAATAATTGGATATAGACAACATTTGAATCAGCTTTAATTTGGTACCAAAGTTATTCAATTCATACAAAAGTTCAAAGAGTTATTAAAGAAATATTAAATGTGCCACCCAAAATTTCATCGTGTATGACTGAAAGAGAGGTTAGAAATGTTACATCAGTCTAACAACAGTTACACCAGCTATCTCTGGGTCAATTTTCATGCCTAAAATAGAGAAGTTACACATATTACATCAGTCTAGCACTTACACCAACAACCTCTGGGGCTGGGCCCGATTAGGTCAGTATTTAGCGTGAGTTCCAATCCCTGCCCGGCGACAATTTTCATGATGGCTGATATACGACATTGCTTCTCATTACCATTCGTCTCTCACCGCTGATTCAATTTGGAAAGTTATCAGTTACTTGCGAAGATGATGTGTGCTCGAGTACTTGTTAACATTTCAGAAACACAGCAAACAGTTATTAGGTTTAAACCCTCGATGGCAGAAAAAATAATTAAGATGTAGACTGAGAGCTCAACCATGTAAATGTAGACAGAGAGCCAAACCATGAGATGTACATTGAGAGCCAAATAATTTAGATGTAGACTGACAGCCAAACCATATAGATGTGGACTGAGAGCTAAAACATGTAAATGTAGACTGAGAACCAAACAATGTAGTATGAGAGCCAATCCATTTAGATGTAGACTGAGAGCAAAACGATGTAGACTGAGAGCCAAACAATGTAGACTGAGAGCCAACCCATTTAGATGGAGACTGAGAGCAAAACGATGTAGACTGAGAGCCAACCAATGTGATGTCGACTGAGAGCCAAACCATGTAGATATAGACTGTTAGCCAAATAAATAAGATGTAGACTGGGAGCAAAAACAATGTAGATGTAGACTTGGAGCAAAACCATGTAGATGTAGACTAAGAGCCAAACCATGTTGATGTAGACTGAGAGCCAAAAAAGAAAAATGAAGCCAAACAATGTAGATGTCGACTGAAAACCAAACAATATTGATGTACTCTGAGAACCAAACAATGTAGATGTAGACTGAAAGATAAACCATTTAGATGTAGACTGAAAGCCAAACCATATTGGTGTCGATTGAGAACCAAACCCTGTATATGTAGACGGAGAGCCATCTAATTAATATGTTGAATGGAGTCAAACCATGTCTATGAAGTCTGAAAGCCAAACAATGTAGATGTCGATGGAGAGCCAAACAATGTATTTGCAGAATGAGAGCAAACAATGTAGATGTAGAACTGAGAAGCAAGCAATGTAGATGTAGACTAAGAACTAAACAATGGAAATGTAGACCATGTAGAGGTACACTGAGAGCCAAACAATGTATATGTAGATTGAGAGACAACAATGTAGATGTAGACTGAGAGCCAAACTATGTAGATGTAGACAGAGAGCCAAACAATGTAGATGTAGACTTAGAGCCAAATTATGTAGATATAGACTGAGCTCAAAACAATGTAGATATAGATGTAGAGCCTAACAATGTCGATGTAGACTGAGAGCCAAATTATGAAAATGTAGACTTAGAGCCAAACAATGTAGGTGTACACTGAGAGCCAAACAATTTTGATGTAGATTGAGAAACAAACAATGTAGATATAGACTTGGAGCAAAACAATGTATAGGTAGAGTAAGAGCCAAACCATGTAGATGTAGATTGAGAGCCAAACCATGTATAGGTAGACTAAGAGCCAAACTATGTAGATGTAGATTGAGAGCCAAACCATGTAGATGTAGACTTAGAGTCAAACAATGTAGATGTAAACTTAGAGCCAAACAATGTAGATGTAGATTAAGAGCCTACTAAGACAGATGTAGACTAAGAGCAAAAACAATGTAGATGTAGACTTATATCAAAATCATGTATATGTAGACTAAGAGCAAAACCATGTAAATGTAGACTGAGATCAAAGCAATGTAGTTGTATTCTTAGAGCCTACCTATGTAGATGTAGACTTAGAGTCAAACAATGTAGATCTAGACTAGAGCCAAGCAATTTAAATGTAGAATTAGAGCCTACCAATGTAGATGTAGTCTTAGAGTCAACCATGTAGATGTACACATAGACCCAAACAATGTAGATGTAGACATATAGCATTAAAATGTAGCTGTAGATTTAGAGCGTACCAATATAGATGTAGACTAAGTATGCAGACGTAGACTAAGAGCTTAACAATGTCGATGTTAACAAATAGCCTAACAATGTCGATGTAGACTAAAAGCCAAACCATGTAGATGTAGACTGAGAGCCCAACCATGTAGATGTAGACTGAGAGCAATATGATGTAGATGTAAAATGAAAGCCATCCCATGTAGATGTCGACTGAAAACCAAACAATGCAGATAAAGACGGAGATCCAATCAATGTAGATGTAGACTGAGAACCAAACAATGTATATGTAGTCTGAGTGCCAAACGATGTAGATGTAGACTGATAGTCAAAATAATTAAGATGTAGACAGAGAGCCAAACAATGTAGATGTAGACTGAGAGCCAAAAATAAAGAAGTTGTAGACTGAGGGCCACTCTATGTAGATGTAGACTGAAAGCCAACACAGTGTACATTTAGACTGAGAGGCCAAACAATGTATATGTAGACTGAGAGCTTAACAATGTAGATGTAGAATGAGACCACAATGTAGATGGAGACTAAGAGCTAAACCATATAGATGTAAAGATTAGAGCCAAACGAAACTGGTTTAGAATGAGAGTCAAACAATCTAGATATATACTAGACGAACAAACAATGTATAAGTAGAATTAGAACCAAAAATTGTAGATGTAAACAAAGAACTAAACAATGTATATGTAGCCTTAAAACTTAACAATGTAGATGTAGATAGAGAGCCAAAATAATGTATATGTAGACTAAGAACCAAACAATGTAGATGTAGACTGAGAACCAAATAATGCAGATGTAGAATGAAAGCTAAACCATGTAGATGTAGACTGAGAACCAAACATATCGATGTAGGCTGAGAGCCAACCAAAGTAGATGTAGACTGAGAACCAAACAATGTAGATGTCGAATGAGAGCCTAAACATGTTGACGTAGACTGAGAGCCAAACAATGTAGATGTCGACTGTGAGCCAAACAATTTAGATGTATACTGAGAACCAAACCATGTAGTGAAGACAGAGAGCCAAACAAGGTAGATGTATGCTTAGAGCCAAACAATGAAGATGTAGACTGAGAGCCAAACTATGAAGACGTTGACTGAGAGCCAAACAATGTAGACGTAGACTTAGAGCCTAACAATGTAGACGTAGACTTAGAGCCTAACAGTGTAGATGTAGTCTAACAGCCAAACCATGTAGACGTAGACTGAGATCCAAATAATGTAGATGTAGACTAAGAGTCTAACAATGTAGATGTAGACTAAGAGTCAAACCATGTAAAATGTAGACTGAGAGACAAATAATGTACATGTAGACTAAGAGTACAATAATGTAGATGTAGACTGAAAGCCAAACCATGTAGACGTAGACGGAGAGCCAAACCATGTATATGTAGACTTAGTGCCATACAATGTAGATGTAGGCTTAGAGTCAAACAATGAAGATGTAGATTTAGATGCAAACCATGTATAGGTAGACTAAGAGCCAAACCATGTACATTTAGACTAAGAGCAAAACAATACAGATGTAGACTGAAAGCCAAACCATGTAGATGTAAACTGAGAGTGAAATAATGTAGATGTAGACATATAGTATAATAATGTAGATGTAGACTGAGTGTCAAACCATGTAGACGTTGACTTAGAGCCAAACAATGTAGATGTAGACTTATATCCAAACATGTATCGGTAGACTAAAAGCAAAACCATGTAGATCTAGACTGAGCTTCAAGCAATGTAGATGTAGACTGAGAGCCTAACAATGTAGAGGTAAATTCAGAGCCAAACAATGTAGATGTAGACTATGAGTCAAACAATGTAGATGTAGACTTAAAGCCAAACAATATAGATGTGTACTGGGAGCCAAAATGTAGATATAGACTGAGAGCCAAACAATGTAGATTTACACTGAGAGCCAAACAATGCTGATGTAGACGTGGAGATAAACAATGTAGATGTGGTGTTAGAGCAAACAATGTAGATGTAGACTTAAATGCAAATCATGTATAAGTAGACTAGAACCAAACCATGTAGATGTAGACTGAGAGCTAAACCATGTAGATGTAGTCTGAGAGCCAAACAATGTAGATGTAGACTTAGAGCCAAATAATGTAGATGTAGACTGAGAACCAAACAATATAAGTGCAGACTGAGAACCAAACTGTGTAAATGTAGACTTAGAGAAAAAAACAATGTAGATATAGATTAACAGCTAATCAATGTAGATGTAGACTAAGAGCCAAACCATGTACATGTAGACTGAGAACCAAACCATGTAGATGTAGATAGAGTGTCAAACAATGTAGATGTAGACTAAGAGTGTAATAATGTAGACGTAGATCGAGAGTAAAACCATGTAGACGTAAACGGAGAGTCAAACCATATATATGTAGACTGAGAGCAAAACAATGTAGATATAGACTGAGAGCCAAACAAAGTTGATGTTGACAGAGCGCAAAATAATGTAGATTTAGTCTGAGAGCCAAACCATGAACATATAGACTGAGAACAAAACCATGTAAATGTAGACTTAGAGTCAAACCATGACAGAGAGGCAAATATTGCAGATGTATTCTAATAGCCAAACGATGTACACGTAGACTTAGAGCTTAACAATGTCGACGTAGACTAAGAGCCTAACAATGGAGATGTAGACTTAGAGCCAAACAATGTAGATGCAGACTGAGAACCAAACAATGTAGATGTAGACTGAGAGTCAAACAATGTAGATGTAGACTGAGAGCCAAACCATGTATAGGTGGCTGAGAGCCAATCTATGTTTAGGTAGACTGAGAGCCAAACCATGTATAGGTAGACAAATGGCCAAACCATGTAGATGTAAACTTAGAGCCAAACAATGTCGATGTTGACTGATACCTAAACAATGTAGATGTAGACTAAGAGACATATAATGTAGATGTAGACTGAGAGCTTAACCATGTAGTTGTAGACTTACAGCCAAACCATGTAGATGTAGACTTAGAGCCAACCATGTAGATGTTTACTCAGAGCCAAACCATGTAGATGTAGACTGTGAGCGAAACCATGTATAGGTACATGTAAACAAATGGCCAAAACATGTATAGGTAGACTTAGAGCCAAACTATTTAGATTTAAAATTTAGACACAAACCATGTAGATGTAGACTGAGAGCCAAACAATGCAGATGTAGACAGAGAGGCAAATATTGCAGATGTAGTCTTATAGCCAAACGATTTACACGAAGACTTAGAACCTAACAATGTCGACGTAGACTAAGAGCCTAACAATGGACATGTAGACTGAGAGCCAAACAATGTAGATGTAGACTGAAAGCCAAACCATGTAGATGTAGACTAAGAGACAAACCATGTAGTTGTAGACTGAGAGCCAAACAATGTAGATGTAGTCTGAGAGCCAAACAATGTAGATGTAGACTCAGAGCCAAAGAATGTAGATGTACACTGAGAACCAAACAATATAGGTGTAGACTGAGAACTAAACTGTGTAAATGTAGACTTAGAGACAAGTTTACATGTATAGGTAGACAAATGGCCAAACCATGTAGATGTAAACTTAGAGCCAAACAATGTCGATGTTGACTGATAGCCAAACAATGTAGATGTAGACTAAGAGACATATAATGTAGATGTAGACTGAGAGCTTAACCATGTAGATGTAGACTTAGAGCCAAACCATGTAGATGTAGACTTAGAGCCAAACTATGTAGATGTTTACTCAGAGCCAAACCATGTAGATGTAGACTGTGAACCAAACCATGTATAGGTACATGTAAACAAATGGCCAAAACATGTATAGGTAGACTTAGAGCCAAACTATTTAGATTTAAAATTTAGACACAAACAATGTAGATGCAGACTTAGAGCCAAACCATGTAGATGTAGACTGAGAGCCAAACAATGTAGGTGTAGACTGAGAATCAAACAATGTAGATGTAGACTGATAGCCAAACAATGTAGAAGTAGAATTAGAGCCAAACAATATATATGTAGACTGAGAACCAAACAATGTAGGTGTAGACTTAGTACCAAACAATGGAGGGGTAGACTTAGAGCCAAACTATGTAGGTGTAGATTGAGAGCCAAACAATGTAGATGTAGACTTAGAGCATAACAATGTAAATGTAGACTAAGAGCCTAACAATTTAGATGTAGACTTAGAGCCAAACAATGTAGATTCATACTGAGAGCCAAATCATGTATAAGTAGACTTATAGCCAAACCATGTAGATGTAGACTTAGAACCAAACAATGTAGATGTAGACTAAGAGCCAAACAATGTAGATGTAGACTTAGAGCTAAACAATGTAGATGTAGACTAAGAGACAAATCATGTAGTTGTAGACTGAGAGCCAAACAATGTAGATGTAGTCTGAGAGCCAAACAATGTAGATGTAGACTCAGAGCCAAAGAATGTAGATGTACACTGAGAACCAAACAATATAGGTGTAGACTGAGAACCAAACTGTGTAAATGTAGACTTAGAGACAAACAATGTAGTTGTAGATTAAAAGCTTATCAATGTAGATGAAGACTAAGAGCCAAACCATGTACATGTAGACTGAGAACCAAACCATGTAGATGTAGACAGAGTGTCAAACAATGTAGATTTAGACTAAGAGCATAATAATGTAGACGTTGACGGAGAGCCAAACCATGTAGACGTAAACGGAGAGCCAAACCATGTATATGTAGACTTAGAGCCAAAGAATGTAAATCTAGACATATAGTCTAACAATGTAGATGTAGACTGAGAGCGAAACAATGTAGATGTAAACTGAGAGTCAAACCATATATATGTAGACTGAAAGCAAAACAATGTAGATGTAGACTGAGAGCCAAACAATGTTGATGTTGACAGAGCGCAAAATAATGTAGATGTAGACTGAGAGCCAAACAATGTTGATGTTGACCGAGAGCCAAACAATGTTGATGTTGACTGAGAGCCAAACAAGGTAGATGTAGACATAGAGCCTGACTAAGAGCCAAACCGTGTTAATGTAGACTTAGAGCCAAACCATGCAGATGAAGACTCAGAGCAAAACCATGTAGATGTAGATAGCCAAACCATGCCTAACAGTGTAGATGTAGACTAAGAGACAAACATTGTAGATGTAGACTGAGAGCCAAACAACGTAGATGTAGACTAATAGACAAACATTGTAAATGTAGACTAAGAGACAAACAATGTAGATGTAGACTTAGAGCCAAACCATGTTGATGTAGACTTAAAGCCTCACAATGTAGATGTAGACTAAGAGATAAACATTGAAAATGTAGACTAAAAGACAAAGAATGTAAATGAATACTGAGAGCTAAACAATGTAGATGTAGGCTTAGAGCCAAACAATGTAGATGTAGGCTTAGAGCCAAACAATGTAGATGTAGATTGATAGCCAAACCATGTAGATGTAGATTGAGAGCCAAATCAGGTAGATGTAGACTGAGAGCCAAACCATGTAGATGTAAACTGAGAGCCAAACAATGTTGATGTAAACTAAGAGCCTATCAATATAGATGTTGACTGAGAGCCAAACCATGTTGATGTAGACTGAGAGCAAAACAGTGTATTTGTAGACATAGCGCTTAACAATGTAGATGTAGGCTTTTAGCCAAACCATGTAGATGTAGGCTTAGAACCTAACAATGTAATGTAGACTTAGAGTCAAACAATATAGATGTAGACTTAGAGCCAAACAATGTAGTTGTAGAATGAGAGCTAAACCATGTAGATGTAGATTGAGTGCCAAACAATGTTGATGTAGACTAAGAGCCTAACAATGTAGATGTAGACTAAGCGCATTACAATGTAGATGTAGACTGAGAGCAAACCATGTAGATGAACACTGAGAGCCAAACCATGTAGATGTAGACTGAGAGCCAAACAATGTATAGGTAGAGTAAGGGCCAAACCATATATTTGTAGACTTAGAACCAAATCATGTAGATGTAGACTTAGAGCCTAACAATGTCGACGTAGACTAAGAGCCTAACAATGTCGACGTAGACTAAGAGCCTAACAATGTAGATGTAGACTGAGAGCCAAATAATGTAGATGTAGACTTAGAGCCTAACAATGTCGACGTAGACTTAGAGCATAACAATGTATATGTAGACTGAGAGCCAAATAATGTAGATGTAGACTGAGAGCCAAACAATGTAGATGTAGACTGAGAGTCAAACAATGTAGTCTAAGATGTAGAATAAGAGTCAAACCATGTATATGTAGACTGAGAACCAAACAATGTAGATGTTGACTGAGAGCCAAAACATGTAGATGTACTGATAGCCAGACAATGTAAATGTAGACTTAGAGCCAGACAATGTTGATGAAGACTTACAGCCAAACAATTATGATGTAGCCTTAGAGCCAAAACATGTAGATGTAGACTTAGTACCTAACAATGCAGATGGAGACTAAGAGTCAAACCATGTAGATGTCGACTGAGAGCCAAACAATGTAGATGTAGACTGTGAGCCAAACCATGTAGATGTAGACTTAGAGCCAAATAATGTAGACGTAGACGTGAAGTCAAACCACGAAGATGTCGACTGAGAGCTAAACCATGAAGATTTCGACTGATAACCAAACCATGAAGATATCGACTGAGAGCCAAACCTTGAAGATGTAGACATTATTATATTTCATGATTAATGTAACGAAATGTGGCGTCGAATGAAAGCTTTGATGATTTTGATACAACACCGTCACTCATCGTATAGAGGGTATACTTTTGATACAACACCGTCACTTTTCGTATAGAGGGTATACTTTTGATACGACACCGCCACTTTTCGTAAAGAGGGTATACTTTTGATACGACGTCGTCACATTTCTTATAGAGGGTATACTTTTGATACGACACTGACACTTTTCGTATAGTGTATATACTTTTGATACGACGCTGACACTTTTCGTATAGTGTATATACTTTTGATACGACGCTGACACTTTTCGTATAGTGTATATACTTTTGATACGACGCTGACACTTTTCGTATAGTGTATATTTTAACCGACACACAAATGCTACTGTACGGTTAGTTTGTTTTTTCTGAGGTTTAACGCATTTTCAACACATTTCAGGATATATATGGCATATCCAGTGTTTTGTGGAGGAAAATCTCAGAATGATTCTGAGTAGAACCAATGTCCTTCTGCAAATTACTGTCAAACTTTCTCACATTAAGTTTTTGGAGCGAGCGGGACTCGAACCTACAACCTTAGCGGTGAAAGGAAAGTGATCTTGGGACGACACCCTAGACCACTCGGCCACGGTGGACCCTACCTGTCACAATAAAGCTGTTTCATACCAACAATAGTCTAGGAGCAAAGCGCTCTGAAACAGAGGAGACAATGCCAAAAAAGGCAATCTTGATAATGCCACAATTTCAATGTGTTCAGTCGAGATAGTATTGATATATAATTACTGTGTAAGATTTATCTCATTTTCCCAGCTCTAAAATGTGTTTTTATGGTTATATAATTACTATGTCAGATTGGTGAAGATTAAAGTGTCAGTGTGCACAATTCAAACAGCATAATTTTTGGTGATTCAATGTCCGACACAAATTATCCGATTTAGCCAATTGAAAGTCTTGTCTAATATATTTTGATTATATAACTACTGTGTAAGTTTGATTAAGATGCTGAAATGAACATGAAAATGAAAACTGAGAGTGCTAGAGTGCACAAAACGTCAAATAACGCAATATTTGACGATTCAAGTGCCACAGCTCCGGCATTGATTGTCCGATTAGACCTGTTTATGAACTTTCCTGATTGTTATGATTATATAACTACTGTGTAAGTTTGATAAGGATCAAATTAAAATGCAGATGCTAGAGTGCACAAAATATCAAAAAGTTTTTTTTTATGTTTCAAGGGCCATAATTCTGACATTAATTATCCAATTTGGACAGTTCAAAAACATATCTGAGATATTATGATTATAAACTTACTATGTTAGTTTGGTGAACCAATAAAAAACAGCTGCTAGAGTGCACACAACAAAATGTTCACGGACGGACACAGGGTGATAAGAATATTTCATATTGAACTTGCCAATTTCTGGTGGAGGGAATAAAATGACATTTACACGTATACGTTATTTTATTATTATGTTTGCAAAACTCTGCCGATATTTAACTAAGAAAAGTGTAGTTTCTTTCTTTAAAATCTTAACTATATTAAAATATATATAGTAATATGTATAAAATATGTGAGTTATATGAAGTTCGAAAGAAGATTTTTTTTTAAAACTGAGGTTTAACAAATGATCTTGGATAAATATATGACACAGCTTAAATATAAATTGTCTGATTTGAATACCGTACATATATCGGTACATATATCGGAAATAATTGTTCTCTGTATAGTGCAGATCATTGTTCGAATATGTCCTAACATGGTAATTGTCTCTCTGTCTTATATGTACGTGTACGATGTCTAACTATACAAGCACGGGTTAACACTCTGTCTTATATGTGCGTGTAGGGTGTCTAACTATACAAGCACGGATTTACACTCTGTCTTATATGTGTGTGTAAGGTGTCTAACTGTACAAGCACGGATTTACACTCTGTCTTATATGTACGTGTAGGGTGTCTAACTATACAAGCACGGGTTTACACTCTGTCTTATATGTACGTGTAGGGTGTCTAACTATACAAGCACGGATTTACACTCTGTCTTGTATGTACGTGTACGATGTCTAACTGTAAAAGCACCGGTTTACACTCTCTCTTATATGTACGTGTGGGGTGCCTAACTATACAAGCACGGTTTTACACTCTGTTTTATATATACGTGTACGGTGTCTAACTATACAAGCACGGATTTACACTCTGCCTTATATTTACGAGTACGATGTTTAACTGAACAAGCACTGATTTACACTCTGTTTTATATGTACGTGTAGGGTGTTTAACTATACAAGCACGGATTTACACTCTGTCTTATATGTACGTGTACGATGTCTAACTATACAAGCACGGATTTACACTCTGTCTTATATGTACGTATACGATGTTTAACTATACAAGCACGGATTTACACTCTGTTTTATATATACGTGTAGGGTGTCTAACTATACAAGCACGGATTTACAAAATGTCTTATATGTACGTGTACGATGTCTAACTATACAAGCACGTGTTTACACTCCGTCTTATATGTACGTGTACGGTGTCTAACTATACAAGCACGGATTTACACTCGATCTTGTATGTACGTGTACGATGTCTAACTATACAAGCACGGATTTACACAATGTCTTATATGTACTTGGACAATATCTAACTATACAAGCACGTGTTTACACTCTGTCTTATATGTACACTCTTTCTGTATGATTTCTAACTATACAAGCACTGATTACACTCTGTCTTATATATACGTGTAGGGTGTCTTACTATACAAGCACTGATTTACACTCTGTCTTGTATGTACGTGTACGATGTCTTACTGTACAAGCACGGGTTTCCACTCTCTCTTATATGTACGTGTAGGGTGTCTAACTATACAAGCATGGTTTTACACTCTGTCTTATATGTACGTGTACGATGTCTAACTATGCAAGCACGGGTTTACACTCTGTTTTATATGTACGTGCACGTTGTTTAACTATACAAGCACTGATTTGCACTCTGTCTTATATGTACGTATACGATGTATATCTATACAAGCACGGATTTACACTCTGCCTTATATGTACGTTTACGATGTCTATCTATACAAGTACGGATTTACACTATGTATTATATGTACGTATATGATGTCTATCTATACAAGCACCGATTAACATTCTCTCTTATATGTACGTGTACGATGTCTAACTATTCAAGCACTGATTTACACTCTCTCTTATATGTATGTATAGGGAGTCTAACTATACTAGCACGGTTTTACACTCTGTTTTATATGTAAGTGTACGATGCCTAACTATACAAGCACGGATTTACACTCTGTCTTAAATATACATGTACGATGTCTAACTATACAAGCACGGTTTTACACTCTGTTTTATATGTAAGTGTAAGATGCCTAACTATACAAGCACGGATTTACAGTCTGTCTGTCTTATATGTAAGTGTACGACGTCTAACTATACACGCACGGGTTAAATCTCTGTCTTGTATATATGTGTACGATGTCTAACTATACAAGCACGGTTTTACACTCTGTCTTATATGTACGTGTAGGGTGTCTAACTATACAAGCACGGTTTTACACTATGGCACATGACAACTTTGCTAAATTTTCCTTTTACTTATCCATAAAATTATATCTGCTTTATTCGTTATCAAATTGAATATCCCAGCATTTGTGTTAACTCTTAAAGTTAGTTTCTATTTTATAAAGGAACATAACACGAATACGATAAATGTGATAAATTGTGTGAAAGGCATATATATCAATTGTTATCGTTAATATAGAAAAAACTGAAGGAAAATATTTCTTTTATAATTTTTTACTCATATTTATCGAAATATGAACGTGTCCTCATACGTTTTATATCAAAAATGTTTTTTCAATTCTTAAATATAAAGATTCATGTAGTAATACATGGATAATGATATCTCCATAATGTTTTATTATGGTTACGTGTTAATAACAGGTGTAAACACGGGTTTAATGAGTGAGATCCGACTTCAAGATTGCCCTGTATCCCTTTAAACATATTTTTGTATTAATCCAACCCTTTCAAATAAGTAAAACTGACAACATTAAACAATTATAGCCGTCTCTTCTTCTTTATTCATAAAACGGAAAATTTCCACAATGCTTTTCACAAGTATCCATGTGTTCCGAGTGATTACGAGTCAGAACTATTATTGTTACGAAATACACGATAATAACGCGTACAATGTTCCTTGGTGTGAATTTCTATAAGACGTCTTAACATTATGGGATAGACGGAGTCATCTACAAACAAGTATCTTTATTATGACACAACAAAATCATGAAATAATATATATTTTATAACGATCTTCCTTTATCCACGAATTCACTAATGCACAATTTGTAACGACGTCTATCATCTATCTAAACTTCATTTCGACAAATTGTAATGAATAGCCATTTCTCAACCAATAATACCAGATGACGCCTTGTGCAGGTTTACTATTTATACCACGGAGATAAAGTCCATTAAGATTTGAATGATGACAGCTATTGTACCACCATGCACCTTTAAACCTGTTAGCACAATTACGACCACCATGGTTATCATTATCCCTATCCCTGGTGGAGAACTTGCTGTTGTTATGGTACCTCAACGAATCTCCGGCGTCCCCGCTGTATCCGCTCACTGTCAGTATATAATCCTCCGCTTCTGATCCAACACGGAACTTTTCGTACTTCGCGAATCTCTGATTATTTTCAAAATCTTTTAACTCAACTCGTAATTCATGACAGCATGGTGACGTCAGGATACTCAAATAAGTATTCCCGAGCCAAAACTCTCCTTCTAGATCACCAAAGCCGATTTGATAATCAGTCCAGTTCGGAAAAAATCGACGGTTCCGTCCACACGCCTCTGAAACACTGTCCAGCCGCCACCGTCTGTTTCCTGGTCACAGTAACCACGAATTAAAGTGTTTCCGTTACCTGGGTATATATCATACACACCGTTTACAGTTTTCCCGCGTTTATACCATTCCAGACACGAAGCCACCTTTTTGTCGTCTGCAAAATGTTGTTCACCGTATCAGATAATTGAGATAAAACATCTGTAATATTTGAAATTGAAGAAAGTAGTTCCATTTTGACTTCTTCTAAATTTCCAGCAACCGTACCTTCAAATCTTGACAATGCTCTCCCGTTATCTCCAGCTATTTGCACTAATTTGTCAAAACGCTTGTTTGTTATTGAATGATCGTGCGACGCGTTAACGGCGTATTCGATCATCATTTCGGATCTGCTGTTATAACGTGTCACCTCATTCTCCAGTTCCGGTACCCGTCTCCTTATCCTTGAATTCAATTCTTTCTCATCCGCAAAACCACAAAGTATTAGTTGAAAACTCTCATTGATGCCTTTCATCTGTTGAGTCACCTGGTGTGTCCATGTCACCTCATCGACAGCGTAAGCATCGCTGGAACTACTATCGACCTCTAATCTAGTAAAGTTATCCATTTCTATTGAACTGTTAAGTCTTTTATCAACTTCTTCCAATTTTGCAATAACTGCTTTTGTGTCATATCGCAACAAATCAATTTGATCTTCAACTAATGCAAGACGCTTTTCAAGGCGCTTCATGTTGACAGCTGAACACCTATTTCTGTAAACCGCACAACATATCACCAAACAGAATATTTTAAAAAGGAAATGCATGATTCCTTTAGCTCGCAGTATTTAAATAACGAAACAGAACTTAGTTCCACTCACATACTCTCGCTGATATGAACTTCAATTAGAAGTGTTATACTATATATGTTAATATAATTGTTAATCTCTGCTTAAAGCTACATTTTAAATAATGTTGGAACCGAAGTAGACAGACAATTTGTTTTTAACCAAGTGACGTTTTACTTGTGACGGTGACCCCAGTTGTCACATCTTCTGTATGTATCTGGCTTATAACCCGTATTCTATATTAATATTTTGATGCTGACTGTTTTGATAGTTATATTTTTGAATGCTACCTCTCTATTTAGATATATACGAGGGGTGTTCAATAAAATTATCGTGATTATATTTGGTTTATATCTTTAACAGAAAATAACTTTAGAAATCTTTTAAGAAACTTCCGAAATATGTATTCATGGTCTGTTTTGTGTATATCCATCAGACACTGAAATACCACATTTCTGTTGGCAATACAAAACTTTCGTCTGCTTTGGTTGTCATATTGTGCTGCCATTATTTCTATGAAGTTCGAAATAGTGAATTCATGATTAATTTTCTTGCTATTACCATATACATGTAAAAACTGCGATGCACGTTCTCCACTTGCGGAACATGCACTAATGCAGCTCCACACATGAACACATTTAGCAACCCTTTTCCCAACTATATTTGACTGCAGCGTATACGACTGCATGCGATTAGATGACGATAAAAAGTCTTCTGGAAATCGTACGATGTTTATTGGTATAACCGTACGATGTTTGTTGGTATAATCGTACGATGTTTGTTGGTATCATCGTACGATGTTTGTTGGTATAATCGTACGATGTTTGTTGGTATCATCGTACGATGTTTGTTGGTATAATCGTACGATGTTTGTTGGTATCATCGTACGATGTTTTGTTGGTATCATCGTACGATGTTTGTTGGTATCATCGGATGCACAACATATAAATCTATCTGTCTGTGGAATTTCACGATATACATGTTCACGGTTCATAATTATTGGGACGAGTAACATTTTCTTGAGTGTCCCTCGTCTTTATAAGATTTAAAAAACATTGAAATAAGACGAATGTGATATAATAAACACGTTTTTGTTTGTTTGCGTAATTCTTTTTCCCGTTATTGTCATAATAATATTTTATTTATTTTCTCATGAAACAAAGAACAGTTGTTTTTTAAGTTTTTTTTTCTTTCTCAGAAATACACATTTATTAATTAAAGTAATCGAGTTGATTAGTAAAACTCTGGATAACTGTGTGCATTACCTGTTCCTGCAAATTTGCTCTCACGTAAACTGAGTCATATGTTGGCAGAACCACCCCACTTGCCTATAATAATACAGTTTTGCTGCTATTGTGATGTAATTATATTGTTATAAGCAATAAATAATTATGTTTAAGCAAAGTAATCTGTCACGTGACCAATATTATACAATTTCGTGACGGAACTACTTTCATGGTACAATCCTCAGCACGCGTTTCTTTCATTATATAATTGAAAAATATGCATATAGATTAATTGAATATTTACACAAAACATATTTTGATATAACAACGATCTCTGAAAATCATTTTAAAACTCTTTCATCACATCTCCCCATACATTGTATGCCATAACTCTGCAAATCCCTCTGTTAAGAACAAACAGTTCCGTGTGTTAGATTTACAGGGAGCGTGGCGAGGATGCAATCAATACTGTAGAATTATACACGACAAACAAATTCCTGAACATTTCACGCAACACTTAGTTTGGCACTCACTTCTGGATAACTGAATACAATACCAATGGTTCTTAAAGTGTCTTGTTTCCATAGATATACATCTATATATCCAAATAACTTGGATAAGCAGGGAAAACACTTAAATACTTAAATCTTAGGGGGATAAAACAGGTAACCATCATCTTATAATGGTTCAATTAATACTGAATATTGTTCCATTAATTTAAATAAGTAACCAGTCAAAATTAAGTGAAGTTCTTTTTAAAGGATTTAAACAAAATGTTGGTGAAACAGAAACCTGATTGCTTTGTCACAATTTCATACAGTTTTATAATTGTTTCTGGTGTCTGCACCAAAATCTGTTTTTATTTAATTGCATAATAATTTAAATTTATTTTATAACTTTACTTGATTTTATAATGCAATGAGTTAGATAAATGATATTTTATATATCTAACTCAGTTCAACAGTTTTTTTATTTAGGGCATATTTAGGAACTTTCTATTAGAATCAAAAGGCTGGTTGTCTATATAGTTTGACCTTATCATTATTATACTGGATAAAGAAATAAGGATGATTTTCAAGCTCTACCAGTGCGCCATATAGATGACATCTTGTCGAATTTTAGAAATTTTAACACCATTAATTTTGAAGTATTCCATACGTATGTTTTCCTATACATCTGTGTTAACAGTACACTGTAATGTGTATATTGAAAAGTCGAAAACTGATCGAAATACATTTGTGTAGAGCTTAAGCTTGTTTTTGTTTGGTTGATTTAATGTTTAGCGTTATTTATATGCCATCGTGGGCCAACAGATGATCAGTTAATCTAACCACTCTTTCTTTGGACCCTGGAAGGTTAACCAGTATTGGAGCACACCTAGTAACTGGTAACGCTCTTTTGAATAAGTGGTGAGATACGATTATTAATGAGACACAGTGTAGTATATATCACTCATCACGGAGACTGTGACCAGGAGGAGATTCGAACTCGCGACCCCAGGATTGATAATCAGACGCACCACCGACTGAGCTTAACGGGCTCGTGAATGTATACAGTTACTGTATTTCAACGTTCCTCGTATTTATGTGGCATAAGTTTACATTATTTATCTAACTAACATAGGTTGTGGCTTTCTCCTGAAGGAACGATTATACAGCTTTAAGTATTAATCAATGGTTTGTTAAGAGCCTTATTTATTTGGTTGAACAATTTTGACTTGGAGATTTTTGTATACCGATATATAGAAATTAACACAAGATTACCGTGATTGATGTTTTACTAATATATGAAGTATTGCTTTAACAAAATTTTGACTGTATGTATTTGTACACAGACATTTTACTGTGTGGCGAACTTACGTGACATAATGCTATGGAGCGGTGTAAAAAAAAGAAAGAAAAATACCCCCTTCAGGTCACAATTTTGCCGATAACTTTCTTAATACTTCATAAACAATCACAAAACAAAGACGAACGCCATTGCTGTATAGAGATAAACCGTCGGCGCTATCAAGTGTCCTTGCATAAAGTGCAACGGCGTACTTTGCTCAGTTGATTATGGTATGGAGCAGTGCACTTTACAAAATATGCATCTCTTTCGTATGGCCACTTGATAGCCCTCTATACAGACGTGACGTTCGTCTTTGTTTTATGAATTATCATGGCATTTTAAGAAAGGTATCTTCACAAATAATGTCTTTTATCGGATTTGGTGCACCACCCCATAGCATTATGCCACGTGTGTTCGCCACCGTGCATATGGTAGTTGGTAATGGAATAAGTGTTTTATCGTTTAAAAACCTCTTCAATCATCGCAATTTTTACCCTTAACTTTTGACATGGCTCTAATTAAGTACAAGTAGTGTCAGCGAGGCGATGCAAAACAGGATATACATCTACTCCAAGTCCTCATACTACTTTAGTGTTTCCTCAGTTTATAGAGGAAGCCACTTCAGCGTTCCATGCTGTAATCAAACTCGATGTAGGTCAAACATTTATAGGAAGAAGTGTTTTTCAACGTTCAGTTTTTAAAACGTAATATGTTTATTTCTAGTTACAAGCCGAAATGTAAACCCTATATTTATCTTAGGGAAAAATATCACTTGTGAAACTAAACATTTCCAGTCACATAAAGATTTTCAGTGTTACACAGAATGACAACATCAGTATGTTCATTCTAAAAACGAAACTAGATTTTATACTCTCTCTACTTCGAAGCTACTATACATATCAGGAAACCTGCAGCAGCGCAAATTGGTTCCCTGCATGCTCAGTATAAAGCATATACAGTGTAACAGAAAACGTACGTTTGATTATGGTGCTACTCATAAGGTAACAGTATTACTGGCATTTCCCGACATTTACCATTGAGCGTTCGTCGTAATTCCCAACGTTACCTTAACATGCGAGATGTATATTTGTATTATAATATGAAATAAGGTATTGCTTCTCTTATGACTTTTACTTTAGACGTTTACGTTTCTTTTTATTATATTCATTTTCAGGTTGACCGTGTTGGCATTTTACATTTAGCTAAAAGAGTACATGTACTATGCAACTCAATACTTGACAATATCCTGAGATCAATGCCTTACCACGGCCATGTGTGGTACTCTTGAGTAAGACATGTTATAGACGTGTGGGTTCGATCCTCCACCAGGGCCATGTGTGGTACTCTTGAGTAAGACATGTTATAGACGTGTGGGTTCGATCCTCCACCAGGGACATGTTTGGTACTCTTTAGTAAGATATGTTGGAGACTCGTGGGTTCGATCCTCCACCAGGGCCATGTTTGGTACTCTTTAGTAAGACATGTTATAGATGTGTGGGTTTAATCCCCTACCAAAGCCATGTTTGGTACTCTTGAGTAAGACATATTGGAGAATCGTCGATTCAATCCACACCACGGCCGTGTTTGGTACTCTTGAGTAAGACATTTTGGAGGCTCGTGGGTTCGATCATCCAACAGGGCCAAGTTTGGTTCGTTTGCGTTATGCATGTTGGAGGCTCGTGGGTTCGATCCTCCACCAGGGTAATGTTTTGTGCTCTTGAGTAAGACATGTTGAAGGCTCGTGAGTTCGATACTCCACCACGGCAATGTATGGTAATCTTGAGTAAGACATGTTGGATTCTCGTGGGCTCGATCCACCAACATGGCCATGTTTTGTATTCTTGATTTAGCCATGTTGGAGACTCGTATGTTCGATCCTACAACACGGCCATGTGGTACTCTTGAGTAAGACATGTTGGAGGCTCGTGGGTTCGATCATCCATCACAGCCATATTTGATACTCTTGAGTAAGACATGTTGTAGGATCGTTGATTTGATCCCTTACCGCGGCTATGTGTGGTACTCTTGAGTAAGACATGTTGGAGTCTCGTGGGCTCGATCCGACACCACGGCCATGTTTGTACACTTGAGTAAGATATGTTTGAGGCTCATGTGTTCAATCCTCCACCAGGGCCATGTGTGGTACTCTTGAGTAAGAGATGTTGCATTCTCGTGCGTTCGATCCTCCACCATGGTTATGTATGGTACTCTTGAGTGAGACAGGTTGGAGGCTGTTGGGTTCGATCCTCCACCATGGCTATATGTGGTACACTTGAGTAAGACATGTTGGAGGCTCGTGGGTTCGATCCCCTACCACGACCATGTGTTGTACTCTTGAGTAAGACAGGTTGGAGACTCGTGGTTTCGATCCTCCAACATGGCCATGTTTGGTACTCTTGAGTAAGATATGTTGGAGGCTTATGGGTTCAGTCCTCCACACCGGCCATGTTTGATACTCTTGAGTAAGAGATGGGTTGGATCGTTCACCACGACCATATGTTGTACTCTTGAGTAAGACATGTTAGAGGCTCATGGATTTGATCCTTCACTACGACCCTGTGTTGTAGTCTTGAGTAAGACATGTTTGAGACTCGTGGGTTCGATCCCCCACCACGGTCATGTGTGGGACTCTTGAGTAAGACATGTTTGAGGATCGTAGGTTCTATCCTCAACCACGGCCATTTTTAGTACTCTTGAATAGGACATGTTGGAGAGTCGTGGGTTCGATTCACCACCACGGCCATGTGCGGTACTCTTGAGTAAGATATGTTTGAGACTCGTGGGTTCGATCGTCCACCATGGCCATGTTTGGAACTCCTGAGTAAGATATGTTTGAGAGTCGTGGGTTCGATCTTCCACCACGGCCATGTTTGGTACTCTTGAGTAAGATATGTTTGAGACTCGTGGGCTCGATCCTCCACCACGGCCATGTTTGGTACTCTTGAGTAAGACATGTTTTAGACTCCTGGGTTCGATCTTCCACCACGGCCATGTGTGGTATTCTTGAGAAAAAACATGTTGGAGACTCCTGGATTCGATCTGCCAACACGGCAATGTGTTATACTCTTGAGTAAGATATGTTTGAGACTCGTGGGCTCGAGCCTCCACCACGTTCATATTTGGTACTCTTAAGTAAGACATGTTGGAGGCTCGTGGGTTCGATCCCCCAACACGGCCATGTTTGGTACTCTTGAGTAAGATATGTTACAGATTCGTGGGTTCGATTCCCTACCACAGCCATGTTTGGAACTCTTAAGTAAGACATGTTTGCGGCTCGTTGGTTCGATCGTTTACCACTGCCATGTTTGGTACTCTTGAGTAAGACATGTTGGAGGCTCATCACGGCTATGTGTTGAACTCCTTTGTAAGACATGTTAGTGAATCGTGGGTTCAATCCCTCACCAAGTCACTCTTTGAGTAAGACATGTTGGAGGCTCATGGGTTCGATCCTTCACCACGGCCATGTTTTGAACTCTTGAGTAAGACATGTTAGTGACTCGTGTGTTTGATTTCCCACCACAGTCATTTGTGGTGTAGTAAATGGTTCTGCTCAGGAAGACGTCACGCTTGTTACCGTTTTAGCATTAAAATTTGGTATTTTAAGAATCATATTTTACACAACACGTGATTATGCCAAATGTTGTCATATATTGATATTAGTATGACTTTCATCATCATATAGGTCAAGCTGGTAAGCGGGCGGACTTTACCAATCAATAAAAATATACACAAAAACGTAGTTACATCAGTATTTAACATTTTGCTTCATTCACTGACACGATTACAAAACTATAAATAAGCCATTGGTAGTTTGACACTCAAGCGTACATTTCACGACTACTTAATCACACTAATGAAAATTAGTTTTTGATTTGCATTATTTTTAATACCCTTTTTTCCGAATGAACTGGAAGAAAAACTACTTTGACCACTGTGTGGAGTATGTTTGATAACTGTGTTCTTATATCATATGCGTGTAAATAGCAGTTATCTTCATCATTTAAACATAAAATATCTCATAATATAAATATATCATAATAGGCCATTGTTTTGCAGAACGGAATGGCTAATCTGCCACTTCTCTAATGTCTTCGACCAAATATATTCTTAACATTTGTATACAAGATTAACAGGCAATTATGTTTTGGTTTTACGTAGCCTTAATATTCTTCATTATTATAGTCTAAATTTCAAGGACATGTATTTGATACTTTTTGAGAAAAAAAACCCATTAAATGTTAGGTTCATAAAATGTCTGGTGGCGGGTTAGCTGTATCGTTCAGTATATCCTTTAATAAAAATATCAATCAGAATTTTTAAATATATCAATTTATTTAAATATTTTGAATCAGTATCGTTATTGGTTTTAGTTCCGCTTGTTATTAGCTTGAAGTATACGAAAACAACCGTTGCATAGCAACACATCGGAATACTTTGTTTTCATCCTTATAATATAAGTGTTCACGTGATAAACACTCTTTCCGGTTGACCCGATAGACAACACACTTTTAAAAAATAATAGTGTTCTAAAACCAACACACCAAACCCCAAATTTGATTGTTCATTGTACTAACATTTCTTATTACTGACCACATATAGGATGCATATTTTAAAGTTGTAGAGTTGTTTAACATGTTGGGCTCCGCTAAATGCATTGTTGCTGCGGCTAGTCGTCATGTTTTTCAGTTATCTTTTTGCACACGTGTGGGCAACAATATTGGTTTAAGAAATAAATCTGCACCACCATAAAGTGATGTTTGATAAGAGAAAATCCCAACTACTGGCTGTTCTTTAGCACAATTGGAAGTTCATGTGATAGCAATTTCTGTGGTGACTAAACTACTTGAAGAATATTGACAGTGGTAACATTATTTAGAGCGAGGGTTTTGGCAGATGTACATGTATGTTCATGGTGAAACCGATGCTTCTTTTAACTGTTATCTTAATATTACTGTTATATGTAGTTATTCAATATATGTTCGGTATGCAGAAACTACGGCTGTGTTTAAAAGTGTTAATGGTGCGTAAAAAGTGTCATGTTGATAGTATTCGTCAGGAAAAGGACTCGTTAGTTTTCTAAGTCATTTTTCAGTGCCAGTGGTTTCAAAGCGTATTATACGTAGATACCGCTTCTAGTCATGTCATTCTTTTCGGTATTGTTCATGTACTTTGATGTTCTAATGTGTTAAGTTGCGCATAAAGCACATACCCAAGCAGTGGGATATAGTCACAAGCGGCAATTTCTGGCGGCCGACAATCCATCGTGTACACACTATACATTATTGTCGCATCATGGTCTTAACTGATATCCGTGAGGGATATATCTAAATATGTCAAGTAGAAAGAGCAATAACTGCGTCTGTATTAATGGGGGAAAAGTGTTGCAGTTGCTTCCCTTGAATATGGTTCCCATAGATGATCCAGGGTAACACATGTGGAAATAATACTCAATATGCTACAAAATACTGATAACTAAGAAGGTTGTGTGATGCTCAGAACAGTTTATCAGGTGTTGCCCTCCTTCACTATTTAGGTATGTTGGAATATGCCTATAGCTCAGGCTTACTGTGTATTGGATTGAGTTTATTGCGATTTGAATGGCGTTTATTGCGCGGATTGCATTGATGGCGTATTGTAATATGTGTATTATATGGCGTAATTGGTATGAGTCGTTTGTAGCCAATAACAAATGCGTGATTTGGCAGAGTTTTAAATTTATATATCGCGTTGTTGCGTTGTTTTATTACAGTGATTGCAGATCTTTGGAATAACGTTAAATAAGTGTACGTTGTCGTCTGGCGGTTCACAGGATTTCCCATGTTTTATCTGGGGCAGTCGTGCTAATCTTAGTATTACATTGCGGCAACTTCACTCTCCATTACTTAATATATTGATTGTTTGTTTATGTTGTAATGGAAATGTATCAAGAGTATACAAAATAACAAATTGTGTAACTAGTCAATGCAGTTATTTATTTATTGCTTTTTTCCATATGCACGTCGTAAAATAAAGTAATTGAGAATGTTAAGTTGAGGAACATCTCAGTTTTTCAACAGCTTCACAAATATGTTCATCACTGTGAACAAGGTGGATAACTCAAGCATAGTTTTGCATCCAAGATTTAAGAATTGTGTTTCCTTATTTTGCAATAGAAATACTAATGGTATTTTACGATTTAAAAAGAATCCGAATCGCCACCTGGCAACTGCCTGGTCGTTTTGAATCGCCTTCTGATGAGTATACTCGGTATATTGAAAAAAACATCGCGGCACTGGCGTGTTTTTAATTATTCTCGACTGATTAACTATTGAATTGATTTGTGAATAAAATAAAACGGCGATTTAAAAACAATCCGATTCGCCAACTGGCAACTGGTTTTTAGATAGCGATTCGCGTCGAATCTATAACTGGACATTTTGAATTGCCTTCTGGTGAGTATACTCGGTATTCTGAAGAACCAACCCGGCGCTGGTGTGTTTGTTATTAAACGATTTGTTAAAGAAATTGAAACAGTGATTAAAAAATCCGAATCCCCAGTTGGCGACTGGTTGGTCGTTTTGAATTGACTTCTGCCGAGTAGACTCGGTATATTGACGAATCAACGCAGCACTACTTTATTAGTATAAACTGTTTTTTAATGAATTGATTTGATAAAAAATAAAGCGGCGATTTTTAAAAAAAATCCCCAACTGGACGTTTTGAATCGCCTACTCGGTATATTCGAGAACCAACCCGGCACTGGTTTGTTATTTATTGTTATGAACTGTTTTTGTTTTATTCTTTAGTATACCGAGTATACTTATTAGGAGGCGATTTAAAACGTTTAACCAGTTGCCAGTTGGGGATTCGGATGGTTTTAAAAAATAAAAGCAGTGGATATGACTCTAAAAGTGATATCTACTTTAAATGCCTCTTTTTGAATTGACAAATTGATATTCACATTTTCATCACAAACACTCGCAAATATGCGGAGTATTAACCATTGTAATCTCTCTGTGGTTTGCAATGTGCAGCTTCGTCAGTGATATTTTCTTTGTGAGACATGGGTATGGTTTATAGACTGGCGATTGCAACTATGCTGTTATATACCAAAGAGAGATCTACGGTTACCATTATGTTTTATATGCCATTTTCTCCAACCAGTTTGTTACAATTATAATTTTGACCTCGTTTTTTTTACCCATAGCGGCTTTTTGAAAGCACCTCGTGTTTACAAGTGGGCTATTATTTCCAGGTATTTCATGTTTTACAAACACAAAGTGACAATTTTATGCATTCTGTGGAAAAAATAAAATTTTAAAGAGGTTTGCGTCACTATTAAAACCAGCTTAAAGTTAAAAGAACTATTCACTGCTACCTTATATGTAACGACAACAGGGCTGAACCTGCTACATGTACAAGATACTATTTAATGAGTATATTTCACCATACGTTTCTCAAGCTAGGTGCGCTTTTGTTACACTTAAATAATCAATGCGGATAAAGTAAGTGCTTAAAGTAAAAACTTCTAAACGGTGGCTGGTCACAGTAATTCTTTATAATGGGGTTTAACGCCATTTTCAACACATTTCAGGTTATATGTGGCATATGCAGTGTTTTGTGGAGGAAAATCTCAGAATGATTCTGAGTAGAACCAACGTCCTTCCGCAAGTAATTGGCAAACTTTCTCACATTAAGGTTTTGGAGCGAGCGGGACTCGAACCTTCGACCTTAGCGGTGAAAGGAAAGTGATCTTGGGACGGTACCCTAGACCACTCGGCCACGGAGGACCCTACCTGTCACAATAAAGCTGTTTTATACCAACAATAGTCTAGGAGCAAACAGCCACACAGTACCCTCTAGACAACACAGGGATGTCACTTGACATTTGGTAGCTACATATAGACCATTATCTGACCTTTATTACTTGTTGTGGTATCACTATCAAGATATTTTGGGAGAACATTCCCCAAACAAGAGGGTCAGATTGGTCATAAAGCTCTCATCTGAAGCAGAGGAGACAATGCCAAAGAAGGCAATCTTTGATAATGCCCCAATTTCAATGTGTTCAGTCGAGATAGTATTGATATATAACTACTGTGTAAGTTTGGTGAATACCAAATGAAAACTGCAGGTGCTAGAGTGCACTTACTTCAAGTAATTCAAGTGCCATAACTCCAACAATAATTTTCTGATTTGCCCAGCTCTAAAATGTGTTATTATGGTATTGATATATAACTACTGTGTAAGTTTGGTGAATACCAAATAAAAACTGCAGGTGCTAGAGTGCACTTACTTCAAGTAATTCAAGTGCCATAACTCCAACAATTTTTTTCTGATTTGCCCAGCTCTAAAATGTGTTATTATGGTTATATAACTACTATGTCAGATTGGTGAAGATTAAATGATAACGGCGAGTGTCAGTGTGCATAATTCAAACAGCATAATTTTTGGTGAGTCAATGTCCATAACTCCGACACAAACTATCCGATTTAGCCAATTGAAAGTCTTGTCTGGTATATTTTGATTATATAACTACTGTGTTTGTTTGATTAAGATGCTGAAATGAAAATGAAATGAAAACTGAGATTGCTAGAGTGCACAAAACGTCAAATAACGCAATATTTGACGATTCAAGTGCCATAGCTCCGGCATTGATTGTCCCATTAGACCAGTTCACGAACTTCCCCGATTGTTATGATTATATAACTACTGTGTAAGTTTGAAAAGGATTACATTAAAATGCAGATGCTAGAATGTACAAAATGTCAAATAGTGCATTTTTTGATGTTTCAAGGGCCATAACTCTGACATTAATTATCCAATTTGGACAGTTCAAAAACTTAACCGAGATATTATGATTATATACTAACTATGTAGTGAGCCAATGAAAAAAAGCTGCTAGAATACACACAACAAAATGTTAACGGACGGACGACGGACACAGGGTGATAAGAATATTTCATATTGGGCCTTGCCAATTTCTGGTGGGGGGGGGGGGGGGGGGGGGGGGGGTGGGGATAAAAATGACATTGACACGTATACGTTATTTTATTAGTATGTTTGCAAAAAATATGCCGATATTTAACTAAGAAATGTTAGTTTCTTTTTTGAAAATATTAACTATATTAAAAAATATATCATTGTATTATGTATAAAATATGTGAGTAATGTGAAGTTCGAAAGAATATTGTTTTTTTTAAAACAGAGGTTTAGCAAATGATCCTGGATAAATAACTTACAGCTTAAATATAAATTGTCTTATTTGAATATTGTACATATATCGGGATTAAATGTTCTCTGTATAGTGCAGATCATTGTTCGAATATGTCCTACCACGGTAATTGTATCTCTGTTTAATATGAACGTGTACGATGTCTAACTATATAAGCACGGATTTACACTCTATCTTATATGTACGTGTACGATGTCTAACTATATAAGCACGGATTTACACTCTATCTTATATGTGCGTGTACGATTTCTAACTATACAAGCACGGGTTTACACTCTGTCTTATATGTACCTGTACGATGTCTAACTATACAATCACGGGTTTACACTTTGTCTTATATGAACGTGTACGATATCTAACTACACAAGCACGGATTTACACTCTGTCTTATATGTACGTGTACCATGTCTAACTATACAAGCACGGATTTACACTCTGTCTTATCTGTACGTGTACGATGTCAAACTATACAAGCACGGGTTTACACTCTGTCTTATATGTACGTGTACGATGTCAAACTATACAAGCACGGGTTTACACTCTGTCTTATATGTACGTGTACGATGTCAAACTATACAAGCACGGATTTACACTCTGTCTTATATATACGTGTAGGGTGTCTAACTATACACGCACGGATTTACACTCTATCTTATATGTACGTACGTGTACGATGTCTAACTATACAAGTACGGATTTACACTCTGTCTTATATTTACGTGTAGGGTGTCTAACTGTACAAGCACGGGTTTACACTCTGTCTTATATGTACGTGTAGGGTGTCTAACTATACAGGCACGGAGTTACACTCTGTCTTATATGTACGTGTACGGTGTCTAACTGTACAGGTAGTGATTTACACTCTGTCTTATATTTACGTGTAGGGTGTCTAACTATACAAGCACGGGTTTACACTCTGTCTTATATGTACGTGTACGATGTCTAACTATACAAGCACGGATTTACACTCTGTCTTATATGTACGTGTACGATGTCTAACTATACAAGCACGGATTTACACTCTGTCTTATATGTACGTGTGCGATGTCAAACTATACAGGCACGGGTTTACACTCTGTCTTATATGTACATGTAGGGTGTCTAACTATACACGCACGGATTTACACTCTGTCTTATATGTACGTGTAGGGTGTCTAACTATACACGCACGGATTTACACTCTGTTTTATATGTACGTGTTCGATGTCTAACTATACAAGCACGGATTTACACTCTGTCTTATATGTACGTGTACGGTGCCTAACTATACAAGTTCGGATTTACACTATGTCTTATATGTACGTGTAGGGTGTCTAACTATACAGGCACGGGTTTACACTCTGTCTTATATGTACGTGTACGATATCTAACTATACAAGTACGGATTTACACTCTGTCTTATATGTACGTGTAGGGTGTCTAACTATACATGCACGGATTAACACTTTGTCTTATGTGTACGTGTACGATGTCTAACTGTACAAACACGGGTTTACACTCTGCCTTATATGTACGTGTAGGGTGTCTAACTTTACACGCACGGATTTACACTCTGTCTTATATGTACGTGTACGATGTCTAACTATACAAGTACGGATTTACACTTTGTCTTACATTTACGTGTAGGGTGTCTAACTGTACAAGCACGGGTTTACACTCTGTCTTATATGTACGTGTAGGGTTTCTAACTATACACGCACGGATTTACACTCTGTCTTATATGTACGTGTACGATGTCTGACTATACAAGTACGGATTTACACTCTGTCTTATATTGACGTTTAGGGTGTCTAACTGTACACGCACGGGTTTACACTCTGTCTTATATGTACTTGTAGGGTGTCTAACTATACAAGCACGGATTTACACTCTGTCTTATATGTACGTGTACGATGTCTAACTATACAAGTACGGATTTACACTCTGTCTTATATGTAAGTGTAGGGTGTCTAACTGTACAAGCACGGGTTTACACTCTGTCTTATATGTACGTGTAGGGTGTCTAACTATACACGCACGGAATTACACTCTGTCTTATATGTACGTGTACGATGTCTTACTATACAAGTACGGATTTACACTCTGTCTTATATTTACGTGTAGGGTGTCTAACTATCCAAGCACGGGTTTACACTTTGTCTTATATGTACGTGTAAGATGTCTAACTATACAGGCACGGGTTTACTCTCTGTCTTATATGTACGTGTACGATGTCTAACTACACAAGCACGGATTTACACTCTGTCTTATATCTACGTGTGCGATGTCAAAATATACAGGCACGGGTTTACACTCTGTCTTATATGTACGTGTAGGGTGTCTAACTATACAGGCACGGGTTTACACTCTGTCTTATATTTACGTGTACGGTGTCAAACTATACAAGCACTGGTTTACACTCTGTCTTATATGTACGTGTAGGGTGTCTAACTATACAGGCACGGGTTTACACTCTGTCTTATATGTACGTGTATGGTTTCTAACTGTACAAGCACGGGTTTACATCTGTCTTATATGTACGTGTAGGGTGTCAAACTATACAGGAACTGATATACACTCTGTCTTATATGTACGTGTAGGGTGTCTAACTATACAAGCACGGGTTTACACTCTTTCTTATATGTACGTGTACGATGTCTAACTATACAAGCACTGATTAACACTCTATCTTATATGTACGTGTACGATGTCTAACTATACAAGCACGGATTTACACTCTGTCTTATATATACGTGTAGGATGTCTAACTATACAAGCACGGATTTACACTCTGTCTTGTATGTACGTGTACGATGTCTAACTCTACAAGCACGGGGTTACACTCCCTCTTATATGTACGTGTAGGGTGTCTAACTATACAAACACGGGTTTACACTCTTTCTTATATATACGTGTACGATGTCTAACTATATAAGCACAGTTTTACACTCCGTTCAATATGTACGTATACGGTGTCTAACTATACAAGCACTGATTTACACTCTGTCTCATATGTACGTTTACGATTTCTAACTATGCAAGCACGGATTTGCACTCTGTTCAATATGTACGTATACGGTGTCTAACTATACATGCACTGATTTACACTCTGTCTTATATGTACGTGTACGATGTCTAACTATACAAGCACGGACCTACAATCTATCTTATATGTACGCGTACGATATCTAACTATACAAGTACGGGTTTACTCTCTGTGTTATATGTACGTGTAGGTTGTCTAACAATACAAGCACTGATTTACACTCTGTCTTATATATACGTGTAAGGTGTCTAACTATACAAGCACGGATTTACACTCTGTTTTATATGTAAGTGTAGGGTGTCTAATTATACAAGCACGGGTTGACACTCTGTCTTATGTGTACGTGTACTATGGGTAACTATACAAGCACGGGTTTACACTCTGTCTTATATGTACGTATTCGATGTCTAACTATACAAGCACGGATTTACACTCTGTATTATATTTACGTGTCGGGTGTCTAACTATACAAGCACGGTTTTACACTATGGCACATGATAATTTTAATAAGTATTCTTTAACTCTTTCATAAAAATATATTTGCTTTATTCGTAATCAAATTAAATATCCCAGCATTTGTGTTTACTCTTAAAGTTCGTTTTTATTTAGTAAAGGGACATAAAACGAATCCGATCAATGGGGTAAATTGGGTGAAAGGCAAATATATGGCAGAAATTTTATTTTTTATCAATTTTTATCGTTAAGGAAAATATATTTTTATGAATTTTTACTCATATTGATCAAACTATGAATGTGACCTCACAAGTTTTATATAAAAAATATTTTTTAATTCTTAAATATAAAGATTCATGTAGCAATACATGGAAAATAATATCTCCATAATGTTTTATTATGGTTACGTGTTAATGACATGTGACAATACGGGTTTAATGAGTGAGATCCGACTTCAAGATTGCTCTGCATCCCTTTAAACATGTTTTTGTATTAACCCAGCCTTTCAAATAAGTATAGCTGACAACATAAAACAATTGTAGTCGTCTATTCTTCTTTACTGGCCGAAATTTCCACAATGCTTTTAACAAGTATCCAGGTATTCCGAGTGATTATAATTATTGATCAGAACTATTACTGTTACGAAAAACACGATAATAACGCGTACATTGTTTCTTAGTGTGAATTTCTATCAGACGTCTTAACATTCTCATTTCCCATGGCGCATTACTGAACAAATGGGATAGACGGAGTCATCTACAAACAAGTAACTTTATTATGACACAACAAAATCATGAAATAATATATATTTTATAACGATCTTCCTTTATCCACGAATTCACTAATGCACCATTTGTAACGACGTCTATCATCTATCTAAACTTCATTTCGACAAATTGTAAAGAATAGTTTTGTCCCAACCAACGGTGACGCCTTTTGAATGTTTTTTATTTGCACCACGGAGATAAAGTCCATTAAGATGTGAACGATGACAGGCATTGTACCACCATGCACCTTTATACCTGTTAGCACAATCACCACCATGGTTATCATTGTCCCTATCCCTGGTAGAGAACTTGTTGTTGTTATGGAAGCTCAACGAATCTCCGGCGTCCCCGCTGTATCCGCTCACTGTCAGTTTATAATCCTCCGCTTCTGATCCAACACGGAACTTTTCATACTTCGCGAATCTTTGATTATTTTCAAAATCTTTTAACTCGACTCTTAATTCATGACAGCATGGTGACGTCAGGATGCTCAAATAAGTATTCCCGAGCCAAAACTCTCCTTCTAGATCACCAAAGCCGATTTCATAATCAGTCCAGTTTCGGAAAAAATCGACGGTTCCGTCTACACGCCTTTGAAACACTGTCCAGCCACCACCGTCTGTTTCCTGGTCGCAGTAAACACGAATTAAAGTGTTTCCAATAACTGGGTATATATCATACACACCGTTTACAGTTTTCCCGCGTTTATACCATTCCAGACAGGATGTCACAGTTTCTGTTTCCTTTATTATCGTCTGCAAATTTTTGTCCACAGTTTCAGATGCTAGTAATTTAGACAAAACACCTGTAATGTTTGAAATTGAAGAAAGTAATTCCATTTTGACTTCTTCTAAATTTCCAGCAACCGTATCTTCAAATCGTGATAACAATGTTCCGTTATCTCCAGCTAGCACTATTTCGTCAAGACGCTTGTTTTTTACTGATAGAGCGTGCGACGCGTTCACGGCGTATTCGATCATCATTTCGGATCTGCTGTTATAACGTGTCACCTCATTCTCCAGTTCCGGTACCCGTCTCCTTATCCTTGAATTCAATTCTTTCTCATCCGCAAAACCACCAAGTATTAGTTGAAAACTCTCATTGATGCCTTTCATCTGTTGAGTCACCTGGTGTGTCCATGTCACTTCATCGACAGCGTAAGCATCGCTGGAACTACTATCGACCTCTAATCTAGTAAAGTTATCCATTTCTATTGAACTGTTAAGTCTTTTATCAACTTCTTCCAATTTTGCAATAACTGCTTTTGTGTCATATCGCAACAAATCAATTTGATCTTCAACTAATGCAAGACGCTTTTCAAGGCGCTTCATATTGACAGCTGAACACCTATTTCTGTAAACCGCACAACATATCACCAAACAGAATATTTCAAAAAGGAAATGCATGATTCCTTTAGCTCGCAGTATTTAAATAACGAAACAGAACTTAGTTCCACTCACATACTCTCGCTGATATGAACTTCAATTAGAAGTGTTATACTATATATGTTAATATAATTGTTAATCACTGCTTAAAGCTACATTTTAAATAATGTTTGAACCGAAGTAGACAAACAATTTGTTTTTAACCAAGTGACGTTTTACTAGTGACGGTGATCCCAGTTGTCACTTCTTCTGTATGTATCTGGCTTATAACCCGTATTCTATATTAATGTTTTGATGCTGACTGTTTTGATAGTTATATTTTTGAATGCTACCTCTCTATTTAGATATATACGAGGGGTGTTCAATAAGTATTGTTATATTGGTAATAAAAAATTATCGTGATTATATTTGGTTCATATCTTCAAAGTAATTTTCTTTAACAGAAAAATAACTTTAGAAATCTTTTAAGCAACTTCCGAAATATGTCTCCATGGTCTGTTTTTGTGTTTACCCACCAGACACTGAAATACCACATTTCTGTTGGCGATACAAAACTTTCGTCTGTTTTGGTTGTCATATTGTGCTGCCATTATTTCTATGAAGTTCGAAATAGTGAATTCATGTTTAATTTTCTTGCTATTACCATATACATGTAAAAACTGCGATGCACGTTCCCCACTTGCGGAACATGCACTAATGCAGCTCCACACATGAACACATTTAGCAACCCTTTTTCCTACTATATTTGACTGCAGCGTAAACGACTGCATTCGATTAGATGACGATAAAAAGTCTTCTGGAAATCGTACGATGTTTGTTGGTATCATCGTACAATGTTTGTTGGTATCATCGTACGATGTTTGTTGGTATAATCGTACGATGTTTGTTGGTATAATCGTACGATGTTTGTTGGTATCATCGTACGATGTTTGTTGGTATAATCGTACGATGTTTGTTGGTATCATCGTACTATGTTTGTTGGTATAATCGTACGATGTTTGTTGGTATAATCGTACGATGTTTGTTGGTATCATCGTACGATGTTTGTTGGTATCATCGGATGCACAACATATCAATCTATCTGTCTGTGGAATTTCACGATATACATGTTCACGGTTCATAATATTGGGACGAGTAACATTTTCTTGAGTGTCCCTCGTCTTTATAAAATTTAAAAAACATTGAAATAAGACGAATGTGATATAATAAACACGTTTTTGTTTGTTTTCATAATGCTTTTTGCAGTTATTATCATAATAATATTTTATTTATTTTTTCATGAAACAAAGAACAGTTGTTTTTTTAGTTTTTTTTTCTTTCTCAGAAATACACATTTATTAATTAAAGTAATCGAGTTGATTAGTAAAACTCTGGATAACTGTGTGCATTACCTGTTCCTGCAAATTTGCTCTCACGTAAACTGAGTCATATGTTGGCAGAACCACCCCACTTGCCTATAATAATACAGTTTTGCTGCTATTGTGATGTAATTATATTGTTATAAGCAATAAATAATTATGTTTAAGCGAAGTAATTTGTCACGTGACCAATATTATACAATTTCGTGACGGAACTACTTTCATAATACAATCCTCAGCACGCGTTTCTTTCATTATATAATTGAAAAATATGCATATAGATTAATTGAATATTTACCCAAAACATATTTTGATATAACAACGATCTCTGAAAATCATTTTAAAACTCTTTCATCACATCTCCCCATATGCCATAACTCGGCAAATCCCTCTGTTAAGAACAAATAGTTCCGTGGGTTAGACTTACAGGGAGCGTGGCGAGGATGCAATCAATACTGTAGAATTATACACGACAAACAAATTCCTGAACATTTCACACAACACTTAGTTACGCACTCACTTCTGGATAACTGAATACAATACCAATGGTTCTTAAAGTGTCTTGTTTCCAAAGATATACATCTATGTATCCAAATAACATGGATAAGCAGGAAAAACACTTAAATACTTAAATCTTAGGGGGGAAAAACAGGTAACCATCATCTTATAATGGTTCAATTAATACTGAGTATTGTTCCATTAATTTAAATAAGTAACCAGTCAAAGTTAAGTGAAGTTCTTTTTAAAGGATTTAAACAAAATGTTGGTGAAACAGAAACCTGATTGCTTTGTCACAATTTCATACAGTTTTTTAATTGTTTCTGGTGTCTGCACCAAAATCTGTTTTTATTTAATTTCATAATAATTTAAATTTATTTTATAACTTTACTCGATTTTATAATGCAATGAGTTAGATAAATGATAATTTATATATCTAACTCAGTTCAACAGTTTTTTTATTTAGGGCATATTTAGGAACTTTCTATTAGAAGCAAAAGGCTGGTTGTCTATATAGTTTGACCTTATCATTATTATACTGGATAAAGAAATAAGGATGATTTTCAGGCTCTACCAGTGCGCCATATAGATGACATCTTGTCGAATTTTAGAAATTTTAACACCATTAATTTTGAAGTATTCCATACGTATATTTTCCTATACATCTGTGTTAACAGTACACTGTAATGTGTATATTGAAAAGTCGAAAACATATCGAAATACATTTGTGTAGAGCTTAAGCTTGTTTTTGTTTGGTTGATTTAATGTTTAGTGTTATTTATATGCCATCGTGGGCTAACAGATGATCAGTTAATCTAACCACTCTTTCTTTGGATCCTCGAAGGTTAACCAGTGTTGGAGCACACCTATCACTGCAAGTTACTGATAACGCTCTTTTTAATAAGAGGTGAAGAGACGATTAATAATGAGACACAGTATGGTATATATCACTAATCAAGGAGACTGTGGCCAGGAGGGGATTCGAACTCGCGACCCAAGGATTGATAGTCAGACGCATCAACGACTTAGCTAAACAGGCTCGTGAATGTATACAGTTACTCGTCTAAAGGTGGCATAAGTTTATATTATTTATCTAACTCACATAGTTGTGGCGTTCTCCAGAAAGCAACAGCTTTAAGTAGTATTCAATGGTTTCGTTAAGAGCCTTATTTATTTGGTTGAACAATTTTGACTTGGAGATTTTTGTATACCGATATATAGAAATTAACACAAGATTACCGTGATTGATGTTTTACTAATATATGAATTATTGCTTTAACAAAATTTTGACTGTATGTATTTGTACACAGACATATTACGGTGTGGCAAACTTACGTGACATAATGCTATGGAGCGGTGTAAAAACAGAAAGAAAAGTACCCCCTTCAGGTCACAATTTTGCCGATAACTTTCTTAATACTTCATAAACAATCACAAAACAAAGACGAACGCCATCGCTGTATAGAGATAAACCGTCGGCGCTATCAAGTGTCCTTGCATAAAGTGCAACGGCGTACTTTGCTCAGTTGATTATGGTATGGAGCAGTGCACTTTACAAAATATGCCGTTGCATCTCTCTCGTATGGCCACTTGATAGCCTTCTATACAGTGGTGACGTTCGTCTTTGTTTTACGAATTATCATGGCATTTTAAGAAAGGTATCTGCACAAATGATGTATTTCGTCGGATTTGTTGCACCACCCCATAGCATTATGCCACGTGGGTTCGCCACCGTGCATATGGTAGTTGGTAATGGAATAAGTGTTTTATCGTTTAAGATCCTCTTCAATCATCGCAATTTTTACCCTTAACTTTTGCTTTAATTAAGTACAAGTAGTGCCAGCGAGGCGATGCAAAACAGGAGGTGCATCTACTCCAAGTCCTCATACTACTTTAGTGTTTCCTCAGTTTATAGGGAAAGCCACTTCAGCGTTCCATGCTGTAATCAAACTCGATGTAGGTCAAACATTTATAGGAAGAAGTGTTTTTCAACGTTTCAGTTTTTAAAACGTACTATGTTTATTTCTAGTTACGAGCCGATATGTAAACCCTACCTATCTTAGGGAAAAATATCACTTGTGAAACTAAACATTGCCAGTCACATAAAGATTTTCAGTGGTACGCAATATGACAACATCAGCATGTAAATTCTAAAAACGAAACTAGTTTTTATAACTAATTTACTCTGAATATTTCCAAAGTGTTAACTGTTACCATACATATCAGTAAACAAGGAGCAGCGCAAATTGGCTTCCATATACAATGTGGTGCTGCTCGTAAGGTCATCTGGTGGCCCGCAGTACTACCGGCACTTCCCAACATTTACCATTGAGCGTTCGTCGTACGTCCCAACGTTACCTTAACGTGCGATATGTATATTTGTATTATAATATGAACTAAGGTATAGCCTCTCTTATGACGTTTACTTAAGACTTTTACATGTTTCTTTTTATTATATTCATTTTCAGGTTGGCCGTGTTGGCATTTTACATTAAGCTAATAGAGAACAATGCAACCCAATACCAGACTAGTTCCTGAGTTCGATCCCCACCAAGGCCATATGTGGTACTCTTGAGTAAGAAATGTTATAGACGTGTGGGTTCGATCTTCCAGCCGGGTCATGATTGGTACTCTTTAGTAAGATATGTTAGAGGCTCGTGGGTTCGATCCTCCACCACGGCCATGTGTGGTACTATTGAGTAAGACATGTTGGAGGCTCGTGGGTTTGATCATCCACCACGGCCATGTGTGGTACTCTTAAGTAAGACATGTTGGAGGCTCGTAGGTTCGATCTTCCACCCTGGCCATGTTTGGTACTCTTGAGTCAGACATGTTGAAGGCTCGTGGGTTCGATCCTCCACCACGACCATGTTTGGTACTCTTTGGTAAGACATGTTGTAGAGTCGTGGGTTCGATCCTTCACCACGGTCATGTTTGGTACTCTTGAGTAAGACATGTTGGAGGCTCGTGAGTTCGATCCTCCACCACAGCCATGTTTGGTACTCTTGAGTCAGACATGTTGAACGCTCGTGGGTTCGATCCTCCACCACGGTCATGTGTGGTATTCTTGAGTAAGACTTGTTGGAGGCTTGTGAGTTCTATCCCTACCTCAGTCATGTTTGGTACTCTTGAGTAAGACATGTTGGAGGCTCGTGAGTTCGATCCTCCACCACGTCCGTGTGTGGTACTCTAAAATTATACATGTTGGAGGCTCGTGAGTTCGATCCACCACCATGGCCTTGTTTGGTACTCTTGAGTTAGACATGTTGGAGTATCATGAGTTCGATCCTCCACCACGACCATGTTTGGATCTCGTGAGTAAGACATGTTGGAGGCTGTTGGGTTCGATCCCTTCCATGGCCATGTTTGGTTCTCTTGAGTAAGACATGTTGGAGGCTCGTTGGTTCGATCCTCCACCACGGCCATGTGTGGTACTCTTGAGTAAGACATGTTGGAGGCTCGTGGGTTCGATCCTCCACCACGGCCATGTGTGGTACTCTTGAGTAAGACATGTTGGACGCTCGTGGGTTCGATCCTCCACCACGGCCATGTGTGGTAATCTTGAGTAAGACATGTTGGAGGCTCGTGGATGTTCATATTATTCATATACAATGTAACAGAAAACGTATGTTTGATTATGGTGCTGCTCGTAAGGTCATCTGATTGCCCACTGTACTACTGGCATTTCCCGACATTTACCATTGAGCATTCGCCGTACGTCTCAACGTTACCTTATCGTGCAAGATGTATATTTGTATTATATTATAATGGTAATACAGTATACAATTCCAAACTGATGACGTTTATTTTAGGCGTTAACATATTATTTATTACTATATTCATTTTCAGGATGAACATCTGTGCTTTGTACATTTAGTTAATAGAGTATGATGCAATCCAATACTTGACTAGTTTCTGAGTTCGATCCCCAGCCATGGCCATGTGTAATCCACCTGAGTAAGATGTTTTGTACCTGTCCCACAATTCATAGCAATTGAATGCTTACTAGACTATGACGTCATTCAAACCTTTCTTTAAGCAACTGACCAATCAGCGTGCTCGTAACAATTGCTAGTTAACGGACCCAATCTGTATGGATGGGTTCGTTCTAAGACTAAGTCAACAGTGTATTCGAAGAATAGCTTTTCATACAAGATCTCGAAACCTTGTTTCTCGACAATCGATTTCGAAAAATTGGACGAGCACTCTACTTTAACGTAAATGGGACATATTCCTTAATTTCTAACGAAATTAAACATTGCGTTAAATAGTTTACTCATTAGTTTTCTGTTCCGATATTTAAATGAAACACATCCTTGTTGAAAACCTTCCTCAATTCCAAAATGTGTGTAAAAATTTGCATAATCATCACAGTAACGACAAAGTTAATCATTGTTTTAAATGTAATTGCATGTTTTTTTAAATGCCTGAAATAGACATACATTAAAGATTATTGAGATAAAACGGTAGCAACTGAGAAGAATGATTGACACCGATCTGTCGGGCCCGATTAGCTGAGTCGTTAGCGCGCCTGACTATCAATCCAGGGGTCTAGTTTAAACATATTTTATTGCCAAATAAACACATATTACAATATATATCATGCATATAAGTCAAATACAATTTAAGGCAAAAGGGTCTGGCCTAAGTTCTCTCAACATTAGATTCGCCCATTCCCTTTCAACTATATTTTGCAATTTTTAACGATGGTTAAAATATATTACATTCCTGGCAAGTCAATATGAATGACATAAAGTGTAGTTAATGAGAAAGTATACATGCGTACTCTAGCAAACACACACGGACACACGCACGCACGCACGCACGCACACATACGCACACACGCCCGCACACACATATATACACAGACATTCACATGCAAACATACAAACATGCTCACACATATGAATGTATGTTGAGGTATTTACTGAAGAGCGGGAATCATTTTATTTTTTGCTTTTTTTTTTAAATGAAATTAAATATTTAATTATTAGAAAATACACACACACACACACACACACACACACACACACACGCACGCACGCACGCACGCACGCACACACACACACACACACACACATGTATATAAAGTATAATCTAGTTGGTCACTGATATTCACGCGATCGGTTATGGTGTGGTAGCTGTTACAGAGTCAGGGGAGAAAAAACAAAATACTATAACTAAATTAATTATTGGAATCTTCTGGATTCGTGAATGAAAATTTGAACACTTTCGAAGAGATTTATGATGTCTTCATATGAATGATCGTCTGATCCATATAACAGCTTTTTGACATTGAGTGGATGGAACAACCTTGTGTTTTGAAATAATTTAATTCTTTGTTGTACAAAAAGAATGTAGTTAAAAAAAGTAATGTTCAGCATCTTCCACTCCATGCGTACAGATACATGTTGGATAATTTTCTATATGATTAACGTAAAGATCATGATTTAAGTTACTACAATTATTTCTTAGTCTTGCATGCTGTGCAGATAATATTCGTATACCGTACTTAAAGTGTTTTGGAACTATAACTGGATGAAAACAAGTATTTATAAGGTTTCGTTTATATATTGATAATGATGGTGCTTCCCAACTGATAGTTTATTCCACAACGAAACTGTTGATGGAATAAAAGAATTTGCAAAGAGCTAAATTCATCTGGTAATGATATCAAGATCTTGTGAGTTTCTAAGATCGTAGGTTGTTCTAATACTAACTGTATCGGGAAATAAATCTATTAAGTAGTTTGGTGTCATACCATGTTTTATTTTGTATGCCAATATCAATTTTTGATACTTTCTTCTGTCTGACAGAGATAACCAGCCAATTTCTTTATATAATTTTGAAATGGATATTGATCTTGTTGTGACAGTAACAATTCTGGCAGCTTCATGTTGAATTTTTTTCTAAGTTGTCTTTCTCGTAGCAGGTACTGTAATCCCACACTACCGAGGTGTATTTTGAAATTGGGCGAATAAATGATATATAAATTTGATTAAGAGAGTCCCTACGTATTTTAAATTTAACTTTTCTCATCATGCCAAGAATTTTGGATGCAGACTGTATTATATTTTCAATATGAGCGTGCCATTTACCATTATTACTGATTGTAACGCCCAAGTGTTTGTGATTTTCAACAAATGTTACATAACTAGATCGTGATTTATTATACCTTCAAGATCTGATATATTGTAGCAGAGCTCGCTAAGGAAGTGTCATCTGCAAACAAACGTGCAAGACTTAATAAATTGTCTGCTATATCATTTACGTAAATTAGAAAAAGTAATGGACCCAGGACAGACCCCTGCGGTACACCAGCATTGACGGACATTGTATGAGAAGAGGATGTGCAGACAAATACCTTTTGGCTCCTACCGGAAAGATAGTTATTGAACCAATTTAAGATTTTGCCATTTATACCGCATTGTTGCATTTTGAATAGAAGGCCTTTGTGCCAAACATGGTCGAATGCTTTAGAAATATCACAGAAGACCATACAAGTGTTAAGTTTAGAGTCAGTTGAATTAACAATTTGGTGGTATATGTCGATTAATTGGTATACAGTGGAATGACCAGTTAAAACACCTGATTGTCTAGAATATATAAGATTCCCAGAGATAAGTTAATTATATATATACTTATACACACAACGTTCCATAAGTTTACCAATACAACTTAACAGGAAAATAGGTCTGTAATTACTAACACACGATGAGTCGCCATTCTTGTAAAGGGGCATAACAAGTGCCATCATTATCAACAGCATCAGCAGCAACAACAGCAGCAATAGCAACAGCAGCAGTATCATAACATGTTACATTATAGGCACCATCATTATCAACAGCATCAGCAGCAACAGCAGCATCAGAAATACCAACAGCAGCTGTATCATAACCAGTTACATCAGTAGCACTATAACCGTCAGCGTCATCATGCGCATAATAAGCACCATCATTATCAACAACATCAGCAGCAACAGCACCAGCAACAGCAATATCAACAGAAGCAGTATCATAATCAGTAACATCAGTAGCATTATAACCGTCATCGTCATCATGCGCATTATAAGCACCATCAATATCAACAACATCAGCAACAACAGCAGCAGCAATATCAACAGCAGCAGTATCATAATCTATAACATCAGTAGCATTATAACCGTCAGCGTCATCATGCGCATTATAAGCACCATCATTATCAACAGCATCAGCAGCAACAGCATCAGCAATATCAACTGAAGCAGTATCATAATCAGTAACATCAGTAGCATTATCACCGTCAGCGTCGTCATGTGCATTATAAGCATCGTCATAATCAACAGCATCAGCAGCAACAGCATTAGCAATATCAACTGAAGCAGTATCATAATCAGTAACATCAGTAGCATTATCACCGTCAGCGTCGTCATGTTCATTATAAGCATCGTCATAATCAACAGCATCAGCAGCAACAGCATCAGCAATATCAACTGAAGCAGTATCATAATCAGTAACATCAGTAACATTATCACCGTCAATGTCATCATGCGCATTATAAGCACCATCAATATCAACAGCAGCAGCAACAACAGCATCAGCAATATCAACAACAGCAGTATCATAATCAATAACATCAGTAGCATTATAACCGTCAGCGTCATAGAATAACGGTACAGAGAAATAGAGTGACAGAATAACAGAGTACCAGAATAACAGAGAAGTAGAGTGACAGAATAACAGTGTTACATTGTAACAGAGTGACAGAATAAAAGTATAACATAATGACAGAATAACAGAATAACAGAGTAACAGAGTAACAGAATAACAGTGTAACAGAGTGACATAATAACAGAGTAACAGAATAACAGAGAAACAGAGTGACAGTGGAACAGTAACTGGGCAGCAGAATAACCGAGTAACAGGCGCTAATTGTGACTTAATCTCGGTAAAGCGTCGTTCTCACACGTATCTAGTTATGAGAGTGTACAAACTGATGCCGGTGACTGTTCTATTAATGATGTTAATATTCTATGATGGAGCTGGTCAAGTGGAGACCAGTGATAGCGTAGCAAACTTTGGGTAAGTCGTTCACTTGCTAGTTTGACAGTCGTTTTTCCACCTTTTGATTTTTAAGTGCAATACTCTTCAATATTGGAGGCTAAAAAGGTTATAGTGGTCAGGATATTACTTTCATGTTGGATGTCGACAGACAAAACACGAATACCCAACTTATTTCCGTCTGCAATTCGTTTGGAATATTAACTATTTAGTATTTGAATAGTCTTTGTCATCTTCAACTTTTGATTTTCGAAAAGTAAGACGTCTTGACCATTTCTTCTTTGAAAAACAATGTAACTGCTGGATTTCGATAAAGTTTTTGATTGAAACAAGTTCTTACAACTTAGAAAAAATCGCCCTCTTCCTGGGATAGAACCGGTACTAAGCATATGCGGATAAAGTGTCTTACTCAAGGACACTTCACATAGCAGTGGCGGTGGGTTGAACCAATGGCGGATAAAGTGTCTTACTCAAGGACACTTCACATAGCAGTGGCGGTGGGTTGAACCAATGACCTCCCGATAATGGGCCCGATGCTCTTCCACTGGACCACGTGGTCCACAGACTATCATTTAGCTCTTTATGTCTGAAACATTGGCTTGTCTTATTCAAAATATGAAAAAATATATTTAACAAGATAAACTGATGTTTAAAGTTTTTAATAGAAAAAAGATAAGATATTTCTTGTCTTATTAGATATGTGTATGTCTCGGCTTGTCAGATCTAACTTTATGTTTCAAACTGTGTTATGCACAACGTGTCAACATATGGCGTGTATTGATGGCTGTCATCGATCGTGTCCTTTCATCAGAAATAATATTAAAGAATCACACGGAAAATATATTTTCTTTTATTTCTCCCTCTCCCGCCACCTCCCCTCCCCTCCCCTCCCCTCCCCTCCCCTCCCGTCCCCCCTCTCTCTCTCTCTCTCTCTCTCTCTCTCTCTCTCTCTCTGTCTCTCTCTCTCTCATTTCTGTCTCCTCCTCTATAATCTCTAGGATTTCAATTTTTTTAAGATATGTACCCTCTCTTTCTCTCTTTTTCTCCCTCTCTCCTCCTACCTCTCTCTCCCGCCCCCTCTCTCCCCTCCCTCCCCTCTCTATCTCTCTCTCTCTCTCTCTGTCTTTCTCTCTCTCTCTCTCTCTCTCTCTCTCTCTCTCTCTCTCTCTTTCTCTCCTATCTCCTCTCAGTCTCCACCTCCCTAATCTCTAGGATTTCACTTTTTTAAAGATATGTACCCTCTCCCTCTCTTTCTCTCTCTCTCTCTCTCTCTCTCTCTCTCATCTCTCTCTCTCTTTCACTTTTTCTCACGCCCTCCCTCCCTCCCCATCTTTCCCCTCTCTCTTTCTCTTTCTCGATCTCTCTCCCTTCCCCTCCCCCTCCCTCCGCTCTCCTTTCTATTTCTCTCTCTCTATCTCTCTCTTTCTTCTTCTCTCTCCCTCCCCCTCTTTCCTCTCTCTCTCTCTCTCACCCTGCCCTCCCTCCTCTTTCTCTCTCTCTCTCTCTCTCTTCATCTCTCCTCTCCTGCCCTCTCCTGTCCTCTCTCTATCTCTCTCTCTCTCTCTCTCATGCAGTATGCAGTATAAGGATGGACTTGCATACAACAGTACGCTATACCGAAAGTGATATAATAAATCAAACTAATTTTTATATATATTTCTATTCCAGCGTAACCCCGGTCGCCATATTGGGATTTTTGTGCCTGGTTCCGCTGATTATGGTGCTGGACAGTGACCACCTCTGGCATGATCCTGACGCTGAAAGAACTATATAGATCTATACATAACTATATAGATCTATACTGAACTATATAGATCTATACAGAACTATATAGATCTATACATAACTATATAGATCTATACTGAACTATATAGATCTATACTGAGCTATATAGATCTATACAGAACTATCTTCAACTATACAGAGCTATATAGATCTATACTGAACTATATACAACTATACAAAACTATATAGATCTACACAGAACTATAAAAAAAGCATACAAAAAAATATATATCTATACAGAAATATAAACAACTCTACAGAACTGTATTGATCTACACAGAACTACATGCAACTTTACAGAAATATATACAACTTTACAGAACTATATACAACTTTACAGAACTATATACAACCTTACAGAACTATATAGAACTAAAGAGAACTATATAGCACTTTACAGAACTATATACAACTTTACATAACTATATAGAACTTTATAGAACTATATAGAACTAAACAGAACTATATAAAACTATTCATACATGTAACTATATACATTTTTACATAACTATACACAACTAAACTGAACTATATACAACTTTACATAACTATTTACAACTATACAGTACTATACAGAGCTATACAGAACTATATACAACTATACAGAACTATATACAACTATACAGAACTATATACAACTTTACATAACTATATACAACTACACAGAACTATATACAACTATACAGAACTATATACAACTTTACATAACTATTTACAACTATACAGAACTATATACAACTATACAGAACTATATACAACTTTACAGAACTATATACAACTATACATAACTATATACAACTATACGAGGGGTTATCCAGAAGTTCGTGGACAAATGTTATAAAAAATTATTGTGCACACGTTCATAAGTGTAAATTACATAACTTAAACATTTATGTATTACAAATCTATAGTAAGTAATTTATTGTTTTTCATGCAACCATTATAAAGTTATAGTAACCATAGTAACGTACATGCACATGAAGTGCCGCACCTCAATTTTTTTAGTAAACTCAAATTTATACATGTTAATTATTAAAAATATATTTCTTCAATTCCGCGGGAAAACATACATGTTTGACGCAACGTCATTAACGTCTTTAAATTTAACATCATTTGTTGTTTTACGCGCACGCATTCGAATCCAGCGTATATTTCATTGAGGAGGTCTTCGCCAGAGTGCGTAAAAATGGCGTCTGAAGAACGGTTAAAACAACGAGCGGCAATACAATTCTGCGTAAATCTCGGGCATACACCGATACAGACGATGGAACTTCTAAACAGAGCCTCAAAGAAACCTGCTGTCGCACGTTATCTAGTCTACAAATGGCATAAGCGATACAGTGATGGCCGGGAAACCATAATGGACGATGAAAGGTGTGGTCGCCCAACGTCAAAATCACGTCAAAGTGATGTTAAATGAGTCAAAGATCTTCTAGACAAGGACCGCCGAGTAACAATACATGAACTATGCCAGGGTTTGGATATGGGCTACGGCACCGTTTATAGAATCATCAAAGATGAATTAGAAATGAGCCGAAGAAGTGCGCGATGGGTTCCCCGATTATTAAAAGATCATGAAATGGAACGCCGGGTAACAGAATCTAGGAAGTTTCTAGCGAGATACGCAAAAGACGGCGACTCATTCCTAAATAGGATTATAACTACCGACGAGACATGGTTGTTTTATTATGATCCGGAAACGAAACAACAGTCAAGTCAGTGGAAATCAACCGATTCGCCGCCACCGAAAAAAGCCAGAATGTCCAAATCATTAGGAACACATATGTTCATCGTCTTCTTCGACATCAACGGAATAATCCTAAGCCATGCCGTCCCGAAAGGGCAGTCTGTCAACGCATTGTATTATTCAAAGGTACCGATTTTATAACAAACATATATTTTACTTATAATTTAACAATAGTTTTAAAAATAAAATAAACAACGTATTACATGTACTATAAAAATACAAAATTCTATATCATTTATATATTTACAGCTTTAGCAGATTAAGGAACGTGACATTTAAATAATTAATACTCGATTTTCTTATTGTTTTTGTTTTTTCGTATAAATTTCAGGTCCTTCGCCGGCATCTTGCTAGAGCAATAACTAGGAAGCACCGAACTGGTTATGAGGGTGGACTTATAATACATCAGGACAACGCACCAGCTCACTCGTCGAGAGAAGTGCAGACGACAATTGAAATTCAAATGGAGGTAGAAGTTCTTTCACATCCGCCGTACTCCCCAGATCTCGCACCGTGTGATTTCGCACTCTTTCCGAAATTAAAGTGCGAATTGAAGGGCAAACATTTTAATAACTTAAAAGAACTTCAAACGGAATCTAATTCCATTTTGTATTCATACCCATCGGACTGGTACAAGCAAGTTTTTCATCAGTGGGTAGAACGCCACCGCAAATGTATAGAAAATAGCGGTGCTTACTTTGAGAAGAATTGACGTCGCGACGTCGCTTTCAAAATTGACCTGCGGCACATCACTGTACATAATGTATATCGAATGTATGTAAATTATTTGTTATATTGTGTATTTTATTTAAAATTTGTATACAACTTACACTGAGATTGAATACTATAAACTGAAAATATTACACATATATAAGATGTAGTTTTTATTTTATAGCATGTGTCCACGAACTTCTGGATAACCCCTCGTACAGAGCTATATACAACTTTACAGAACTATATACAACTTTACAGAACTATATACAACTTTACAGAACTATATACAACTATACAGAGCTATATACAACTATACAGAACTATATACAACTATACATAACTATATACAACTATACAGAGCTATATACAACTATACAGAGCTACATACAACTATACAGAACTACATACAACTATACAGAACTACATACAACTATACAGAACTATATACAACTATACAGAACTATATACGACTTTACAGAACTATATACGACTTTACAGAACTATATACGACTATACAGAACTATATACAACTATACAGAACTATATACAACTATACAGAACTATATACAACTTTACAGAACTATATACAACTATACAGAACTATATACAACTTTACATAACTATATACAACTTTACAGAGCTATATACAACTATACATAACTATATACAACTATACAGAGCTATATACAACTATACAGAACTATATACAACTTTACAGAACTATATAGAACTATACAGAACTATATACAACTTTACAGAACTATATACAACTTTACAGAACTATATACAACTATACATAACTATATACAACTATACAGAGCTATATACAACTTTACAGAACTATATACAACTTTACAGAACTATATACAACTTTACAGAACTATATAGAACTATACAGAGCTATATACAACTATACAGAACTATATACAACTATACATAACTATATACAACTATACAGAGCTATATACAACTATACAGAACTACATACAACTATACAGAACTACATACAACTATACAGAACTATATACAACTATACAGAACTATATACAACTTTACAGAACTATATACAACTATACAGAACTATATACAACTTTACAGAACTATATACAACTATACAGAACTATATACAACTATACAGAACTATATACAACTTTACAGAACTATATAGAACTTTACATAACTATATACAACTTTACATAACTATATACAACTAAACATAACTATATAGAACTTTACAGAACTATATACAACTATACAGAACTAAATACAACTTTACAGAACTATATACAACTTTACAGAACTATATGCAACTTTACAGAACATATACAACTTTACAGAACTCTATATATATACAACTTTACAGAACTATATACAACTTTACAGAACTCTATATATATACAACTTTACAGAACTATATACAACTTTACAGAATTATATACAACTATATATAGAACGACTGAATCCATTACTTTGATTAAGCGATGAAAACAATGTATGCCCAGTATTGCATTCATGCTAATTTGCATATTTTCAATTTTTAAATACACAATTATAAAATACAAAAGAATGTATAAAGTGTTGATGTGTTCTTTTTTGCCATTTTTCATATAATATATGGTAATTATTTTGGTTAAATCGTCATTTAAATTACACATGTTCATTATTGTCGTTAAATAATAGTTCAAATAACACATAATAATCATTATTACATGTCCATTACATGTATATATCATCATATCATCATCTCATGTGTTGTTCTTGGATTATTCATGAGTAATATCATGACTCGAATCACGTGGTTCTTGTGCGCACTAACAGACAAGCAGATAACCTAACCACTTTTTTCCTTGGACCCCATTCGAATCAGCGATGAGAGACAAATGACAATGAAACGCAAAGTCGAATATCAATCATCACGGAGACTGTGGTCGGGTGCGGATTCGAACTCGCGACCCTGGACAGATAGCCAGACGCGCTATCGATTGTGATAACCAAGCTTGATTTTTAACTATGGATTTGTCTGAATAATTATTCTATATCAATATATAGTGGAGCGCGT
>CM055904.1:20719679-20887179 GCA_029582155.1 Panopea generosa
TGTTGTTGTTGTTATTGTTGTTGTTGTTGTTGTTTTAATTTGATACTAATTTATTTTAGCTCGATTGCGATGAAAGCTCAGAGCTTATATGAACCGCTCTCGAGACCGCTTCCTGGGTAGAATCAGTACTGAGTGTTGTTTTATGAGAGGCATCGGGTCGAGCTGGGGATCGAACCCGCAACCTCTGGCGTGAGCGGCCAACACTCTATCCATTAGACTACCACCCCGCTTTGTTGGTGTTGTTGTTGTTGTTGTTGTAAAGTGTTTAGCGCCGCTTTCAACAGTTGCTCAGTCATCGTGACGGCGTCTACCCAGTATATTTTAGCGCTATATCACGTTATTAAACTATCCTCTAAAAACCGAACGTCATGAATGCAACTAACTACCTACTGGCATTTGTATCACTTAAAATACTTATTGGTTTGATTGATGAATTGATTGAATATTAAGCGTCATTTTATGCCATCGAGAGCTAACAGACGATCAGTTAATGTAAGCGCTGTTTCCTGGGTACATGGAAAGTTAACCAATACTCTAGCGCACCCCATCTCCGCAAGTAACTGATTACTTTCCCACTTGAATCAGCGGTGAGAGACGAACGAAAATGAGACGCAATATCGTGTATCAACCATCACGGATATTGTTGCCGGACGGAGATTCGAACTCACGAGCCCTGGATTGATAGTCAGACGCACTGCTTAAAATGCTAAGAATCTTCTAGTACCATTTTTCAAGTATTTGGTATGACCCGACCGGGGATTGAACTCCTGAGATTCCGCATATGAGGCGGACGCTCTACCACTAGACCACCGCTGCGGTTGTCACAAATATTTGCATTACTATTTTGCATGTTATTCATATATTTGACATGACTTCAAGTCCGTGTAGTCGTAAACCGTGTAATGATTTACTGTAATAAGTAATTAAGAGAACTACTTTTTTGTAGTTGAGGTAAACGTTGCCAAAGTTTAGTGAGATTTATTAAGTACATTCTCTAAAGCGATACATGTGCTCGACATTCATCTGCGTGTCAAGTGTATTTGATTTTAGGATTGTATTTTCTCAGCAGTACAGTATTGTAAATAATGTACATACGAAAGTATGGTCATTTTTTTTAAAAGTACTATCATAAAGGCCCACAGTCATATTGTAACCTCTATGAAAAGTTTATGTCGCCTGTGATGGTTTAGAACGGTAGTGATTGAAGATGAACACTTGGTGTAAAGTTCAGCCATTGTATTTAAATTTGTATATTCAATAAACGTACTTTTACAACATAAACATTCGTTTAGTAAATAACAGTTTATACGCATTCATAAAATCATCAAGTGTAACAGGAGAAACACTTGTAGTTGAAGAAAATACATCGCATATCCGCCGATATACACTATAGTAATATAGTACATAGTTGTATAGTCTGATTAACATACTTGTCTGAAGTGGTACTTGTTCATGTTTAAGTTAAAATGATAAAAAGTTAGTTAGAAGTCCTGCTTAGGCTTTAAGTGTTATGCACGTCCGCATATCCGCGCGTCGCGTCTGGGGACCGAAACGCTACATTACTTAAGGACTACATTGTGAATGTTGAAACTCGAAAACTAAACAATGAAACTAAAGTACGCTGCGACTAATTTCTAATCCATTAACTCCTATTTCATAACTTAAAAGTGTTTATTGCGCTTTAATAAAATTAATTAAAAAACAATACATTTTGGTGGGTATTTTTTAATCTTGGCAACACTCCACTAGTAATAAGTTTTGAATTGATATCAGCCGCATGGATTAAACAAGAACAGATAAGTTGTCTTCACATGTATACGATAAAGCGGATATATTTTGCTTAACGGATTAACGTGTAGAAATGTACCCGGCAGATAAAATAAGTACATTTAACCATGATTTTACACACAAAAAAAAAATATTTTAAAATTTGAATAAAACGATTTGCATGTAAGTTCACTGTAAGATGTAACATTAGGTGTAACATTAGGTGTAACATTAGGATGCTCAACTGTTCCTATTTTAGGATTAAAATCATCGATAATGAATATTTTTGGGCCATTTTATTGTCCGCGAAGCTCGAAGCTCCTCGGTAACTTTAAATTAGACTACATTCAAACCTGTGTAAGCGGCCACCTCTATTAAGCAACCACATTTGCTATTTCCCATTTCTATGCTTTCAGAGCAAATTAACCTGTATTAAGCAACAACCTGTCTTTAAAGGCCACTTTTGCTCCATCCCTTAATTGGCTGCTTAAGACAGGGTTGACTGTACTTTTATCACCGATGGAAGTTCTTTACACTTTCTAACTGCTTTAGATAAAACGTTTACGTTTTTTTTTTCTTTTCTTTTCATTTTTTTGAATTAGGACTAGCGCCATTTTAAACACATTTCAGGTTATATATGGCATATCCAGTTTTATCAATGAAGGAAGAACTCAGAATAAATCTGAGTTGAACCTTCGTTCTTCTGCAAGTAACTGGCAAACTTTCTCACATAAAGTTTTCGGAGCGCCTTAGACTACTCGGCCACAGAGGACCCCCATTATTTTTTTCATGCTAGTATTAAAAAAAGTAAAAGGAGAGTTAGTATAGTTAATAGCGTGTTGGACACACGCACCAAAGGTTGCCGAGTTCGATCCCCAGCTCGACACGATGTCGCTTTGAAAAAACAGCACTCGGTTCTTGTTTTACCCAGGAAGCGGACTCGAGAGCGGATCGTATAAGTATTGAGCTTTCCTCTCAATCGAACTAGACCGCAGCGTGCTAAAGCGTCCGCCTCGAATGCGGAAGGTCGTTGGTTCGATCCCCGGTCGGGTCATACCAAAGACTTCAAAAATGTACTAGAAGTTTCCTCGCTTGACGCTCAGCATTTAGAGGAGAGTTCTAGGTCCTGTCGGCCCGGTGTCAGTATAATGTGACTGGGTGGGGTATCATACCATGTGTCTGCGGCATGATACTCAAGTGTGGCAGCGCTCCGAATACGGTCTCAAGTGGACGCGGTCGCAATATGACTGAAAATATTGTTGAAAGCGACGCTAAACACCATACAAAACCAATAACTCAATCAAATTTAAATACATCAACATCAACTAAAAATAGAAATCTACGCATTAAACCTCGCAATAATTGGCTACATTGCAATCTCATTAAAATCAGATGAACTTTAAGCTTCCATACTTTACTTTGCGTAGAGTATGGACTCTTCAAAGTTGATCTGGTTTTAATGATATTGGTCACATTGGAACATTGACGTTTTTCAAGTGCTGGTTTTATAACTACTACGGCAAGCGTCACCGCTACAAACTACCAGTAAAACACTTCTAGTTTGATGGCAATCATGGAAGTTCGGTAAAAGGGTGTCAAACTGAAGTGAGTTTGTTGTTCACCGTTTGTCTTTCGGTATTGAACTTGAAACTAGACCTATCAATAACTTCAAAAATGCATCACCTACATGTATAACTTTCTGTTTAGTAATGGTGGAAACTTTATTGAATCACAAAAAGGCAGGTCCATTTCGAAGACAATGGTTGATTCCGTCCTTTTAGTTTATCTTATTTATGAGAAATTCGTTCATACACAGGTCGGCTTTTTCTGTTTTATTCGTCATTGTTTTAGTATAACCTGTTATTGGCCAATGTTTGACTTAATCGCGAATTTTTTTTAAATTTTTTTTCTAGAGTACAAATTATATCTGCACAGTATGAAGGCACATAAACTGGTAGTTTGACCAGTTTATTCTGTATTTTTTAAAGATAATGCAGTGACATCCCTCATTTATTTTAAAAAAATACGTCCTCAAAAGCTCATAAGTACATCCATCTGTTGGAATCCTATAAAAGTCACTTTTTTCACACCAGTGATGTCTTATTGCAGTATGTGCGATGCTGGCCTTTGCTTTACTCATCTGCGGCAAGAAAGCAAAGCCCATATGAACCATTTTGAAAATATTTCACACAAAATTACATTTTGTAAACGAAATAATCATGCTACTGTGGCAAAAAAAAATTGTAATAAAACGGTTTAGACTGATTGCAGTAGAAATGCGATTGTCAGCGTACCAACAGTGTCGGTTTTCACAATTGTGTTACATGTACATGCGTATATACCTATGTTGTTTTATTTTTTCAGCGGCAGCACCTGTGTGTTCTCCGTCAAGTTATTCTGTTTCTGTCGGCATTAATACGACCACCGGCACCACATTGACATCGTTGACGTGTACAGACGCTGACGTCGGTGAAACTATCACATATTCTATTGATAGCACATCAGGTATGGATGTTATTCAAACAAATGTCAGCGTATAGTAACGTGATTTCGGTACATATTTTGTTAACCTGTTTTAAGCGAGACGGTACTACAATGTATAGAGAGTTGGCCGCTCAAAGGTTGCGGGTTCGATCCTAAGCCCGATTCGATGCCTCTCATAAAACAACACTCTGTACTGGTTCTACCAAGGTAGCGGACCCGAGAGCGGTTCATATAAGCTCTGAACTTTGTGGCACCCTTAGTGTAACAAAACCCTTAATTGTTACACTAAGGGTAAGGGTCATAGCCGCAACCTTAGTGTAACAAAACCCTTAATTGTGACACTAAGGGCTAAGGGTCATAACCGCAACCTTAGTGTAACAAAACCCTTAATTGTTACACTAAGGTCTTAGGGTCATAACCGCAACCTTAGTGTAACAAAACCCTTAATTGTTACACTAAGGGCTAAGGGTCATAGCCGCAACCTTAGAGTAACAAAACCCTTAATTGTTACACTAAGGTCTTAGGGTCATAACCGCAACCTTAGTGTAACAAAACCCTTAATTGTTACACTAAGGGCTAAGGGTCATAACTGCAACCTTAGTGTAACAAAACCCTTAATTGTTACACTAAGGGCTAAGGGTCATAACCGCAACCTTAGTGTAACAAAACCTTTAAGTGTTACACTAAGGGCTAAGGATCATAACTGCAACCCTTGCACAGTGTACAAAAATGGGTTTTATTACAATTAGGGTTACAGTTGCGACCCTCGGTGTAACAATTGTCACGCTGTTACACTATTTTGTTGCACTATTTGGTCAATGTTTTCAAAGGCTCTAGTGTTCGTCTTGTTTCAGATGGGTATACGTACTTCAGCATGACGGGAGCAAACGTTGTTCTCGCAAACCGGCTTGACGTAGAGTACGGTCTGGTCACGTGGACGGTGCGGGTGTTGGCTGTCGATGACAATGTAACACCAACTACAGGTTTGTGGACAACAGCAATTATTGTTTGTATCTTGGTGGTCAAGCCTTTCTTTACAATACCATGTGAGGTATGTTACGGCGATCATGTCAGCGCACCTATATAATAATCTTGGGATTCACTAAACAGCAATTATTTTGCCACATATTTTCAAGGCCGTAAAAAGTTCATGAACAATCATAACCGAGACTATGGTAGGGCAGAGATTCGAGTTCACAGCCTCTGTATTGTGGAACCCGCAGCGGTGGTCGAAGGGTAGAGCATCCTCCTAGCATGGGTTCGATCTCCGGCCGGGTCATACCCAAATATTTGAAAAATGGTACTAGAAGCGTCTTCGTTAGGCGCTCAGTATTTAGAGGATAGTTTTAGGTCTTGTTGGCACTGTGTCAGTATAAGTGACTTGATTGGGTATCATACCATGCGTAACAGAACTTAGAATACCGTCTGAAGTAGTCACAGTTGCGATATAGCTGAAAATGTGTTAAAAGCGACACTAAACACCATACAATACAAATATAGTTTACTCTCAAATGAAATAATCAGACTCAGAAATGAACTCCCGCCATCCAACCCCATTTCAACTTGTTTGGCCATTTGTTGTTCATACATAATTTAGGAATGTCTTGTAAATTAGATAAACGTAGGTATGAAGAAGATTCGGTTATTTTAGTTCTCAACATATTTTAATTAATTAAAGTTGATAACGGTGACCACCAACTCATCACATCAAAGAAATTATCTTAAAATGAAATAATGATAAATTAATGTTTTTGTCAAGTTGAAAGCTTAATATTCAACATGCATTTCATTAGAGTTTTTTTTGTTTTGTTTGACTATATACCGTTATTCAGTTATATGCCATCGAGGGCTAACAGGCGATCAGTTAGCCTAACCACTCTTTGCTGGGGTCCTGGAAGGTTAACTAGGACAAACGCACACCCATCTCCGCGAGTAACTGATAATGTTCCTGCTTGAATCAGTGGTGATAGACGAATGGCAATGAGACACAATGTCGTGTACGAATTATCACAGAGGCAGTGATTGAATGGGGTTTCTAACTCACGACCCCTTGACTGATAGTCAGACGCGTTATAGGCAGAGCTCACCCGGCCCGGCTGCATTCAATTAGGAAGAGAGAAAAAAAACATGATAATATACTATCAAGGTGCGAAGGAAGTTCTATGAAATATAATTTATATACTTTATTGTACTTTCACCGACAGGTACAGCAACAGTATCGTTCACGACGTTCCAATCCACGACCACGACCACGACAACGCCTGCACCCCCGGGTTATAGCTGGTTTGACGCACAGGCCAATGTCATACTGCTGGGCGTGGTGGCCGGCCTCACAGCGTTCATTACTGGTACCAGTATTGTTCTAGTTTAAACTACATTCCTTCTCGTGCATTTCGTGAGTTACTTGAATATATGTGTGAGTATATGAGTATTGTCGACCAGCATGGTCAATAGGTAGAACGTCAGGCCTAAGACAGCCGAGTCGTACGTGCGATTCCGGCTGCTACCGGAAAACATTAAGCAAGTCGGTTTATACGAAATAACCTAATACCGGTTCGTTCAAGGAATATAATTTTAAGGTGTAAGCATTTCGTCTCGCAATCGATGTAAAATTTAACTAGTCTAGACTGATTTAAGTGACCTATAATAATTCTTCCCATCGGTGCAAAAATGTACCACGAACCTTCATATTTTATATACACTTGGTACCTTAATGCAACAGGGAATTGTTTGTTACATAAATATAGAAATCCCTAATCCATTCATTGTAATTATTATTTCTCCAAACACCATGCACAATTACACGTATCCATGTAGCTTGTCCACATGCTCTGATATACGCCAACATAACCCTTTTTATCTTTGCTGATATTGGCTCGAGAGGTATTAGGGACTGGGACAGGGTACTTTTGTGTCGAAAGTTTTTGTCTGGTTTATTTCCAGGTTTCTGCGTTTTAATGTGTTTCCGGTTCCACCGTATCGGGACGTGCTTACCCTCTAGCTTCCCGGAATATGGACAGTGTCGAGCAAGTTTCACGAGGCAGTGCGACTGCTGCCCGATGTAAGTCAATAAACGCTTCTGCTTTGTTTGTCGTTTTGATTTTGAAAGGGGGAGGGACGAAGCGACTTGTCTGTTAGATGACATTTAAACATCTGTTTGTTTACGTATCTTTTAAACGACATGTGTGGTCCTCTGTGGCCGAGTGGTCCAAGGCGCCGTCTCAAGATAGCTGACCTCTCACCACTAAGGTCGTACATTCGAGTCCAAATCGCTTCGAAAACTTTATTTAAGAAAGTTTGCCATTTACTTGCGAAAGAACGGTGATTCTACTCTGATTCATTCTGAGGTCTTCTTCCACCAATAAAACTGGATATGTCATACATGTATAACCTGAAATATATTGAAAATAGCGTTGAACAAAAATGAATACATGTCAATCGTGTAACTTTTAGACGATGTGTAAAATGTATATAGTTATATAAGATTGAATATAAATTGTGCATACATAAATTTATGAATGTAAAATGACATGTAAATTGCGTATCTGTATATACATAATATACTATATATAATTCGAAGAAAAATACAAATTATGTATACTGTTTATAACATGCGAAATGATTGTTTCAAATATTCAAGTGATCTAAATGAGCGATTTTTTATCACCAGACCATGTGATTTCTACGCAGCTGAAAAGGACGAACCGTTGGTGGGAGAATCGCGACCGGGTAGGCACATGATACCTCTTCCAGAACCAATCACGTAAGTTCACAAATCCTCCAAACAATCAAAAGGACTGGTATACAAATATCTCTCACAGAACTATATCGTTATAAGTCACACAACCTTTCCTAATCCAATACATAAGTACATAAAACCTTTCAATGTGTCAAAGATATAAATACACACAACATCTCCAAATCCAAAACCTAAGTACACAAAACCTTTCGATGTGTCAATGATATAAGTACACACAACATCTCCAAATCCAATACCTAAGTACACAAAACCTTTCAAAGAACCAATTGTATAAGTACACACAACATCTCCAAATCCAATACCTAAGTACACAAAACCTTTCAAAGAACCAATTGTATAAGTACACACAACCCCTCCAAACCCAATACCTAAGTACACAAAACCTTTCACTGAGCCAATTTTATAAGTACATACAACCTATACAAATACAATGCAAAATTCCACAAAACCTTTCCAAGAATATCTCACAGAAGCAAGAACTTTAAGTACATAAAATCTTCACAAGAACCAGTGAATTAAATACACAAAACATCTCTCTACCTGATAACATACATGTATTCAAATGGGTGTTCCGTTCTATAGTTCTAAGCAGGTTAGACTAAATAACCAAACATGTTTTTCACATTACAGGACTCAACAGTTGTTTATTCCAAAGGAGCCCAGCCAGTTGCCAGACGAGTATATACCAGACCAACCACCAGGTATATCTTGTCACAAACTTAACTATTCAAACAGACAGGCGAATTACTGTTAAGAAAACTTCAAAAAATGTTTTGAATGCAAATGATCTTTATGAAAACATCAAAGCACTTGAGTACTGATTGGGGCGGAGCATATAAGATGTAAAATGTCGTTGTTGTTTTTTGTAGCAGACAACCAGGTTAGTTTGCACACGTTGAAGTAGAATAATCCCGATTACCATTGAATAATACTAATATAGGGTGTAAAATCTACATGTTCTGTGCTAAAGGTTAACCTTATTTTCGAATTAGTCAGAGGAGGTAATTGAATGTGTTGCATTTGAAAGTGTATTTGTCTGCTATATAGTAAGAATGTTAAAAACTCTTAAAATTGGCAAACGTCCAGCACCAACATATTTGTTCAACTCAATGATATGAGATTTATATATACAACTCAACTACGTGATATTCCGTGAAATGCCAAGCTTTCTATCATATAAGAATTATCAAAGCTCTCTGAACCTAGCACGTTCAAATTCTACTTTGAGTATATTCATTTACTGTTTTTTTATTAATTTCTCTAGAGTAACAGTGGATTATTTCGTTAAAACCGCGAAAAGTGGAATTGTGTCTGTCGACATTAATAGCTATTTTTAAAATTGTATTTTCCATAACCCTAAAACGCCCCTCATAAACGGGACCGCAGTTGCCAAAAATGTTAAGGCGCCGAAATTTAGACACATCTGGGTGTTTGTGTATTTTAACCGTTAAATATGTTAACATGGAAACAATAAAGAGTTGCAATTATTGTTAATATATGAAACATTTATGAAATAATAAAAAAATACCACTGATATTATACATTACTCGATCAACCTCGAATCATTTTCAGGGATATAAGTCGACAACCTTTACTTTATTTTAAAACATTTGGGATAACTCGCCAGTCAGACGATCGCCTTTATTGGTTAGATCGCATGAGCGACCGAACCCTATATAATGGCGAGTTAAGAAATTGACTCTGGGCGCTGCCATATTGAAACGTCACGATCACGTGTTAAAAACACGGAATTCGCCACATTGAGGTCGCCATTGTTTTTCTAAACAGTGCATCATGGGAATGTACAAACCGCTATTGATATTAAAACCTAGTCATGTTCCGACCACTTTCCGGCTAAAAGGAAAATTCAAATGCGGTTAGTGTAATAATTGATTGTGACGTCTTAATGCACTAATTGACATCACTATGATTTGATATTTGCATATTTAATCAGTGAAAAAAATGATAATGCCTTAAATCAAGGAATTTCCAAAACTCCTTGCTTAAATGAGGTCTTGAAACTTATCTTTTTTGACAATTTATCAGGGGTCCTCCGTGGCCGAGTGGTCTAAGGCGCCGTCTCAAGACCACTAAACTCTCACCGCTATGGTCGTAGGTTCGAGTCCCGCTCGCTCCAAAAACTTTATGTGAGAAAGTTTCCAGTTACTTGCGGAAGGACGGTGGTTCTACTCAGTCTGACTCAGTCTGAGGTCTTCCTCCACCTTTAAAACTGGATATGCCATATATAACCTGAAATGTGTTGAAAATGGCGTTAAACCCCATTCAAAAAAAAAAAATTGACAACTTATCGCCGTTTCTGACAGATTCCTACCGAGTTAATGAAAATAATTTTCAAATAACGGTGTATTTACTCAATTATTATAATATGCTGAACCCATAACAATTGAAATAATGATAAAATTAAACAGCTACAGTTGTTTATTTCATTCGATACAACAGAAGTATAAAGATAGTTTACCGGTGTGACATATGTTAAGCACGTCGTCAGAATCTGATATATAGCCGAATGCACAAGTTTTGGAAAAACAGAAATTTTCAACTGTTGTTTTTAAAAATACTGTATCCACAAATTAATTTAAAATATGGATACGAATACATTTAAGATATATTATTATCGCAGTAGTAAATTGTATAGAACATAGCAGGAAGTACGTTAGACAATATACAAGGTAAGTTTTTTTTTAAATATGCAAATGGCAATACATAATGATTGAGATCAGTACATTTAAACATCAAAGTTACTATCAGGCACACCTGCAGCCAGGATTTCGCTGTGTCAGCCGGAATCTTGTCGGGATTTGGTATCACCTGTGTATTTAGTACCCTGTACAAGGAACCAAACTTACACATTCATTCATTCATTCATTCACTTTAATTGCCACATCGTTTATAAGACCTAACCATTGGATGGTTTTTAAAAGCAGCCAACTTGTTAGAACGAGTATTGATTGGCGATTTATCCGATAATTTCTATGTTGATTGTTTATCAGTATAACGGGCAGATCTAGAAACCTTTCCTTCCCTGTACAAGTGTTTAAAATGATAGAAAATAGGCAAAAGCAAACTCCGAAAACTGTCTATTTTCCAATAAAGCACATTATTTAGCCATCCAGACAAAATGGAAAGAAAATAAATAAAACACCAGCACAATCACAAACTGAATAATTCCATTAAAAGCTTTTGCCCCAAACTGTTAAGTTGTCTGTACGCGGTGGCGAACACACGTGAGTACGCGGTGGCGAACACACGTGAATTTATGTTATGGAGTAGTGAAATAAATCGGAAGTGCCCGCTTCAGGTAACATGTTCTGTATAGAGATGAACCACCGGTGATTTCAAGTGGGTATGAAAAAAAAATATTATTTGCAAAAAGTGCAAAGGCGTATTTTTTTTAAATTGCACCGCTCCATACCATAATTATCTTAGTCGAGCTCAAAACGCCGTTTCACTTTTTGCAAAAAAAAACAAGTTTTGCATGGTCACTTTATATAACTGTGGTTTGACGGCGTTCGTTTTTGTTACGTGAATTTTCATGAAAGGTTAAGGAAGTTATCTGCAAAAATGTACTGCTTCCTCACACACTGCTAACACACATAAAACCTCAGTCATCAACGCGGTAACCATAAAGATTCGAATTTAAACGTTTACACCGAGTACATATTAATGAATTTGCTATAAATGATTGTGCGTAACTATTATTTTTAGAACGATCCCACGTAGTGACACCTGTTGTCATGGGCAATGTGAACCTGTCAGATGTTGGATTCGACGGTATGAGATCTCCAGGATTCAATGCTCCGATGTTCACGCACTACGGAGGCACACGTGACCATCCACCGCCAAGATTTTGAAGTGATCTTCACGTTAGAAGTGATCCGCACGTAGAAGTGATCTACACGCAGAAGTGATCTGCATATAATACAAAGGATGTCAAATGATTAAATAATTAACAATTTTTATTTGTTATTGAGTATATGTGTATTGTTTAACTACTATTATGGACACAATATAATTATATAAGTACATAATTTTGTATAACTATACTGAAGGGAACAGCTAACCCGCCACCTGACATTTTATGTTTCTGACATTTCATATATTTCTGAAAAAAAAACAACAATGCAATTTCCTTGAAATTTTGACTTGAATAAGAAAAAAAACACATTTAGATTACTTAAAAATACAAAATTGTCTGTTAATAGGATACACAACGTTTGATATAGCTACTCCATATTTTGACGACTATATTGGAAGTACGAAAATGCCTAGCGGTTTAGCTGTTCCGTTCAGTTTACTAGTATGAACATAACACATATATAAGTATATGGATTTAATTAATTAAAGGTTTGTATAGTTTATGTATTGTCTTCGGGGTGCTGGACATCCACGAAATGTCTGTGATGTTTCCGAAATGTTTGTATAATGTGTTCTTGTTAAACCTGTTTTATTTTGAATATCCAGAATTTGCAATTTCAGCACCTGAGTTTACATATTAGTATAAATACTAATCATAGGTGAAAATCTAAATGAAATAGTGGCTATAGTAGGTGAGAATAGAAAAGAAATAGTGACTATCGTAGGTAAAAAAAAAAAAAAAATAGTGACTATCGTAGGTGAAAATAGAAAAAGAAATAGTGGCTATAGTAGGTGAGAATAGAAAAGAAATAGTGGCTGTCGTAGGTGAGAATAGAAAGAAATTGTGGCTCTAGTAGGTGAAAAGAAAAAAGAAAAAAGTGGCTATCGTAGGTAAGAATTGAAAAGAAAACGTGCCTATCCTAATTTTGGGTGAGAATAGAAAAAAAAGAATAGTGGATACAGAATTAGAATTACGACAGTGGCGTACCATAATGATGTATATATTTTTTAAATGTATTTATTTTACTTCATTTGTGAAACAAATTCTTGGAACTTAGACAATTCAGAATATATATATATTACATACTTCGCTAATGTCGCCCCGTATTTTAACTCAGTATTGTTATTGTTTCTGATTGGCCTGCTGCGCACGAGAACGATTATCGCTCCGCCCACTGACCACGTGACAGTGTTTGTCCAAGTAAATACAATGTAATGTTTACTTAGACATTGTTTTCTTTGTCGAAGAAGAATGGCAGTGTAACACCCAACATCCATCGCTGATTGGATAATCGACGTGTTTGATTGACTGCCCACGTCAGGTCAATTCCTTGCAATTATGGAGCTCAGTGGGTGTTCTCTATGCAAATAGAATACCGCTTTGTATTCAACGAGACATGAGGGGTGTTGCATTTCCATTATGATTGTATTTCATGGATAAAGCAAATATTTAATCCCCATTGGCTAGCAATTAAAAGTTCTTACTATTTCACCGACAGCTACTGTTAACCGTCTCAGCGGGGGTAAAAGCTTCATAAAATGACGTCAACGTTATGTCACCCGCTCAAGGATGTAACAGTTTTTAACTTTTTGCACGTTTATAAAATGGGTATGTCTTTTCCAATATAGAAAATGAAATATAGCGCAAAATACATTTAAACTATACACATTTATTTTATGATTTGTGATGAATTATAGATGTTTTGCATGCTCGTATTTATTTGTACTATACATTCAATAGTAATTAGATTTCTGTGATCATATAGAGACGCGACAGCTTCATATTTATGTATATAAACAACATCGAATGTGACAAAATCATGGTCTATTTAATTGTGTAAGAATACTAGAAACGTTTGGTTTTTGTAATGTAACTTCGCACTGCCGTGAAAATCGAGTTTTCAGTTAGTGAAATAGGTTCCTATCCATACAGAAGGTCGTTTAAAGAGGGGTCATGCGGGTAAGTCAATTTTATTTCGGTCATCATACTTTGTCTATATTGGTGAAATAGTCTGCAACTAAATAAATAATGATTATGTATTCTCAATTTCACCACAAAGTCAATTTGGATTTGCTACGATGTTTTTATTAAATAAATGTTGATTCAGACTACTGCAGTTAGTACGGAGTCGTGTATGATATATTTTGGCAGTTCGGTTACCTACATAATAGTGATTGCGAAGGGTAATGGTTAAATGATTCAATTATAACGTTTGACACTGATTCTTATAAATATTCTTGCAACTTGTAGAAAATAAAACGTTACTAAACCCTGCTAAATCAGAAACATAAAAAACAGAGCTATATTATTACAGGTTTTCTTCTAAATTTCGGGTGGCACATTTAATATTTTCTAAACCTTGGAGACATAATTCCCCCGGAACCAACACAGTTTTGTTATTTTTGTATCAAAAGAAAGGGCTTGATTATAACTCTGGGTCGTCCACTTTTCATTTTTAAATTTAAAATAATGAAGCATTTTACACTTACAGTTAGTGTTGTATGATCATATTCTCACTCTTAGCCCATTATTAAAGTAAGAAATAAAAAATCTTTAGATATGGATATGAAATTTCGACACCGCTCCATAACTTACTTTGTCATCCCTTTACCTAAAATTTCTATTTCTATGATGATGTGTTATAAAATATTTTTGTTAAAACGAAAACACTAACTATTTATGTGTTAAAAAAATCATTTTACATTTTTAACCCGTAATAATTTAAATCAGAAGGAAAAAATATAAACAACTAGTAATTGGATATAGACAACATTTGAATCAGCTTTAATTTGGTACCAAAGTTATTCAATTCATACAAAAGTTCAAAGAGTTATTAAAGAAATATTAAAGGTGCCACCCAAAATTTCAATCGTGTATGACTGAAAGAGAGGTTAGAAATGTTACATCAGTCTAACAACAGTTACACCAGCTATCTCTTGGTCAACTTTCATGCCTAAAATAGAGAAGTTACACATATTACATCAGTCTAGCACTTACACCAACAACCTCTGGGGCTGGGCCCCATTAGGTCAGTATTTAGCGTGAGTTCCAATCCCTGTCCGGCGACAATTTTCATGATGGCTGATATACGACATTGCTTCTCATTACCATTCGTCTCTCACCGCTGATTCAATTTGGAAAGTTATCAGTTACTTGCGAAGATGATGTGTGCTTGAGTACTTGTTAACATTTCAGAAACACAGCAAACAGTGATTAGGTTTAAACCCTCGATGGCAGAAAAAATGACTGAGAGCCAAATAATTAAGATGTAGACTGAGAGCTCAACCATGTAAATGTAGACAGAGAGCCAAACCATGAAGATGTACACTGAGAGCCAAATAATTAAGATGTAGACTGACAGCCAAACCATATAGATGTGGACTGAGAGCTAAAACATGTAAATGTGGACTGAGAGCTAAAACATGTAAATGTAGACTGAGAACGAAATAATGTAGTATGAGAGCCAATCCATTTAGATGTAGACTGAGAGCAAAACGATGTAGACTGAGAGCCAAACAATGTAGACTGAGAGCCAACCCATTTAGATGGAGACTGAGAGCAAAAATATTGATGTACTCTGAGAACCAAACAATGTAGATGTAGACTGAAAGATAAACCATATAGATGTAGACTGAAAGCCAAACCATATTGGTGTAGATTGAGAACCAAACCCTGTATATGTAGACGGAGAGCCAACTAATTAATATGTTGAATGGGAGTCAAACTATGTCTATGAAGTCTGAAAGCCAAACAATGTAGATGTCGATGGAGAGCCAAACAATGTTTTTGCAGAATGAGAGCAAACAATGTAGATGTAGACTGAGAAGCAAGCAATGTAGATGTAGACTAAGAACTAAACAATGGAAATGTAGACTGAAAGCTAAACCATGTAGAGGTACACTGAAAACCAAACAATGTATATGTAGATTGAGAGACAAACAATGTAGATGTAGACTGAGAGCCAAACTATGTAGATGTAGACAGAGAGCCAAACAATGTAGCTGTAGACTTAGAGCCAAATTATGTAGATATAGACTGAGATCAAAACAATGTAGATATAGATTTAGAGCCTAACAATGTCGATGTAGACTGAGAGCCAAATAATGAAAATGTAGACTTAGAGCCAAACAATGTAGGTGTAGACTGAGAGCCAAACAATTTTGATGTAGATTGAGAAACAAACAATGTAGATATAGACTTGGAGCAAAACAATGTATAGGTAGAGTAAGAGCCAAACCATGTAGATGTAGATTGAGAGCCAAACCATGTATAGGTAGACTAAGAGCCAAACTATGTAGATGTAGATTGAGAGCCAAACAATGTAGATGTAGACTTAGAGTCAAACAAAGTAGATGTAAACTTAGAGCCAAACAATGTAGATGTAGATTAAGAGCCTACTAAGACAGATGTAGACTAAGAGCAAAACAATGTAGATGTAGACTTATATCAAAATCATGTATATGTAGACTAAGAGCAAAACCATGTAAATGTAGACTGAGATCAAAGCAATGTAGTTGTATTCTTAAAGCCAAACAATGAAGATGTAGACTTAGAGCCTACCTATGTAGATGTAGACTTCGAGCCAAACAATGTAGATGTAGACTAAGAGCCAAGCAATTTAAATGTAGAATTAGAGCCTACCAATGTAGATGTAGTCTTAGAGTCAAACCATGTAGATGTACACATAGACCCAAACAATGTAGATGTAGACATATAGCATTAAAATGTAGATGTAGATTTAGAGCGTACCAATATAGATGTAGACTAAGTATGCAGACGTAGACTAAGAGCTTAACAATGTCGATGTTAACAAATAGCCTTACAATGTCGATGTAGACTAAAAGCCAAACCATGTAGCTGTAGACTGAGAGCCCAACCATGTAGATGTAGACTGAGAGCAATATGATGTAGATGTAAAATGAAAGCCATCCCATGTAGATGTCGACTGAAAACCAAAACAATGTAGATAAAGACGGAGAGCCAATCAATGTAGATGTAGACTGAGAACCAAACAATGTATATGTAGACTGAGTGCCAAACGATGTAGATGTAGACTGATAGTCAAATAATTAAGATGTAGACAGAGAGCCAAACAATGTAGATGTAGACTGAGAGCCAACAATAAAGAAGTTGTAGACTGAGGGCCACTCTATGTTGATGTAGACTGAAAGCCAAAACAATGTACATTTAGACTGAGAGCCAAACAATGTATATGTAGACGGAGAGCTTAACAATGTAGATGTAGAATGAGACCACAATGTAGATGAAGATTAAAAGCTAAACCATATAGATGTAAAGATTAGAGCCAAACGAAACTGGTTTAGAATGAGAGTCAAATAATCTAGATATATACTAAGAAACAAACAATGTATAAGTAGAATTTGAACCAAAAAATGTAGATGTAAACAAAGAACTAAACAATGTATATGTAGCCTTAAAACTTAACAATGTAGATGTAGATAGCGAGCCAAAATAATGTATATGTAGACTAAGAACCAAACAATGTAGATGTAGACTGAGAACCAAATAATGCAGATGTAGAATGAAAGCTAAACCATGTAGATGTAGACTGAGAACCAAACAATATCGATGTAGGCTGAGAGCCAACCAAAGTAGATGTAGACTGAGAACCAAACAATGTAGATGTCGAATGAGAGCCTAAACATGTTGACGTAGACTGAGAGTCAAACAATGTAGATGTCGACTGTGAGCCAAACAATTTAGATGTATACTGAGAACCAAACCATGTAGGTGAAGACAGAGAGCCAAACAAGGTAGATGTATGCTTAGAGCCAAACAATGAAGATGTAGACTGAGAGCCAAACTATGAAGACGTTGACTGAGAGCCAAACAATGTAGACGTAGACTTAGAGCCTAACAATGTAGACGTAGACTTAGAGCCTAACAGTGTAGATTTAGTCTAACAGCCAAACCATGTAGAAGTAGACTGAGATCCAAATAATGTAGATGTAGACTAAGAGTCTAACAATGTAGATGTAGACTAAGAGTCAAACCATGTAAATGTAGACTGAGAGACAAATAATGTACATGTAGACTAAGAGTACAATAATGTAGATGTAGACTGAAAGCCAAACCATGTAGATGTAGACGGAGAGCCAACCCATGTATATGTAGACTTAGTGCCATACAATGTAGATGTAGGCTTAATCCAAACAATGAAGATGAAGATTTAGATGCAAACCATGTATAGGTAGACTAAGAGCCAAACCATGTACATTTAGACTGAGAGCAAAACAATACAGATGTAGACTGAAAGCCAAACCATGTAGATGTAAACTGAGAGTGAAATAATGTAGATGTAGACATATAGTATAATAATGTAGATGTAGACTGAGTGTCAAACCATGTAGACGTTGACTTAGAGCCAAACAATGTAGATGTAGACTTATATCCAAACATGTATCGGTAGACTAAAAGCCAAACCATGTAGATCTAGACTGAGCTTCAAGCAATGCAGATGTAGACTGAGAGCCTAACAATGTAGAGGTAAATTCAGAGCCAAACAATGTAGATGTAGACTATGAGTCAAACAATGTAGATGTAGACTTAAAGCCAAACAATATAGATGTGTACTGGGAGCCAAAAATGTAGATATAGACTGAGAGCCAAACAATGTAGATTTACACTGAGAGCCAAACAATGCTGATGTAGACGTGGAGATAAACAATGTAGATGTGGTGTTAGAGCCAAACAATGTAGATGTAGACTTAAATGCAAATCATGTATAAGTAGACTAAGAACCAAACCATGTAGATGTAGACTGAGAGCTAAACCATGTAGATGTAGTCTGATAGCCAAACAATGTAGATGTAGACTTAGAGCCAAATAATGTAGATGTAGACTGAGAACCAAACAATATAAGTGTAGACTGAGAACCAAACTGTGTAAATGTAGACTTAGAGAAAAAACAATGTAGATATAGATTAACAGCTAATCAATGTAGATGTAGACTAAGAGCCAAACCATGTACATGTAGACTGAGAACCAAACCATGTAGATGTAGACAGAGTGTCAAACAATGTAGATGTAGACTAAGAGTATAATAATGTAGACGTAGATCGAGAGCAAAACCATGTAGACGTAAACGGAGAGTCAAACCATATATATGTAGACTGAGAGCCAAACAATGTAGATATAGACTGAGAGCCAAACAAAGTTGATGTTGACAGAGCGCAAAATAATGTAGATGTAGTCTGAGAGCCAAACCATGAACATATAGACTGAGAACAAAACCATGTAAATGTAGACTTAGAGTCAAACAATGACAGAGAGGCAAATATTGCAGATGTATTCTTATAACCAAACGATGTACACGTAGACTTAGAGCCTAACAATGTCGACGTAGACTAAGAGCCTAACAATGGAGATGTAGACTTAGAGCCTAACAATGTAGATGTAGACTAAGCGCCTTACAATGTAGATATAGACTGAGAGCAAACCATGTAGATGAACACTGAGAGCCAAACCATGTAGATGTAGACTGAGAGCCAAACAATGTATAGGTAGAGTAAGGGCCAAACCATATATTTGTAGACTTAGAACCAAATCATGTAGATGTAGACTTAGAGCCTAACAATGTCGACGTAGACTAAGAGCCTAACAATGTCGACGTAGACTAAGAGCCTAACAATGTAGATGTAGACTGAGAGCCAAATAATGTAGATGTAGACTTAGAGCCTAACAATGTCGACGTAGACTTAGAGCATAACAATGTATATGTAGACTGAGAGCCAAATAATGTAGATGTAGACTGAGAGCCAAACAATGTAGATGTAGACTGAGAGCCAAACAATGTAGTCTAAGATGTAGAATAAGAGTCAAACCATGTATATGTAGACTGAGAACCAAACAATGTAGATGTTGACTGAGAGCCAAAACATGTAGATGTACTGATAGCCAGACAATGTAAATGTAGACTTAGAGCCAGACAATGTTGATGAAGACTTACAGCCAAACAATTGTGATGTAGCCTTAGAGCCAAACCATGAAGATGTCGTCTGAGAGCCAAACCTTGAAGATGTAGACATTATTATATTTCATGATTAATGTAACGAAATGTGGCGTCGAATGAAAGCTTTGATGATTTTGATACAACACCGTCACTTTTCGTATAGAGGGTATACTTTTGATACAACACCGTCACTTTTCGTATAGAGGGTATACTTTTGATACGACACCGCCACTTTTCGTATAGAGGGTATACTTTTGATACGACGTCGTCACTTTTCTTATAGAGGGTATACTTTTGATACGACACTGACACTTTTCGTATAGAGGGTATACTTTTGATACGACGTCGTCACTTTTCTTATAGAGGGTATACTTTTGATATGACACCGACACTTTTCGTATAGAGGGTATACTTTTGATACGACGCTGACACTTTTCGTATAGAGGGTATATTTTAACCGACACACAAATGCTACTGTACGGGTTAGTTTGTTTTTTCTGAGGTTTAACGCATTTTCAACACATTTCAGAATATATATGGCATATCCAGTGTTTTGTGGAGTAAAATCTCAGAATGATTCTGAGTAGAACCAATGTCCTTCTGCAAATTACTGTCAAACTTTCTCACATTAAGTTTTTGGAGCGAGCGGGACTCGAACCTACAACCTTAGCGGTGAAAGGAAAGTGATCTTGGGACGACACTTGTTGTGGTATCACTATCAAAATATTTTGGGAGAATATTCCCAAAACAAGAGGGTCAGATCGGTCATAAAGCGCTCTGAAACAGAGGAGACAATGCCAAAAAAGGCAATCTTTGATAATGCCCAAATTTCAATGTGTTCAGTCGAGATAGTATTGATATATAATTACTGTGTAAGATTTATCTCATTTTCCCAGCTCTAAAATGTGTTTTTATGGTTATATAATTACTATGTCAGATTGGTGAAGATTAAAGTGTCAGTGTGCACAATTCAAACAGCATAATTTTTGGTGATTCAATGTCCATAACTCCGACACAAATTATCCGATTTAGCCAATTGAAAGTATTGTCTAATATATTTTGATTATATAACTACTGTGTAAGTTTGATTAAGATGCTGAAATGAACATGAAAATGAAAACTGAGTGTGCTAGAGTGCACAAAACGTCAACTAACGCAATATTTGACGATTCAAGTGCCACAGCTCCGGCATTGATTGTTCGATTAGACCAGTTCACGAACTTCTCCGATTGTTATGATTATATAACTACTGTGTAAGTTTGATCAGGATCAAATTAAAATGCAGATGCTAGAGTGCACAAAATGTCAAAAAGTGCTTTTTTATGTTTCAAGGGCCATAACTCTGACATTAATTATCCAATTTGGACAGTTCAAAAACAGATATTATGATTATATACTAACTATGTAAGTTTGGTGAACCAATAAAAAACAGCTGCTAGAGTGCACACAACAAAATGTTCACGGACGGACACAGGGTGATAAGAATATTTCATATTGAACTTTGCCAATTTCTTGTGGGGGGAATAAAAATGACATTTACACGTAAACGTTATTTTATTATTATGTTTGCAAAACTCTGCCGATATTTAACTAAGAAAAGTGTAGTTTCTTTCTTTAAAATCTTAACTATATTAAAATATATATAGTAATATGTATAAAATATGTGAGTTATATGAGGTTCAAAAGAAGATTTTTTTTTAAAACAGAGGTTTAACAAATGATCTTGGATAAATATATGACACAGCTTAAATATAAATTGTCTGATTTGAATACTGTACATATATCGGTACATATATCGGAAATAATTGTTCTCTGTATTGTGCAGATCATTGTTCGAATATGTCCTAACATGGTAATTGTCTCTCTGTCTTATATGTAAGTGTACCATGTCTAACTATACCAGCACGGGTTTACACTCTGTCTTATATGTACGTGTAGGGTGTCTAACTATACAAGCACGGATTTACACTCTGTCTTATATGTGTGTGTAAGGTGTCTAACTGTACAAGCACGGATTTACACTCTGTCTTATATGTACGTGTAGGGTCTCTTACTATACAAGCACAGGTTTACACTCTGTCTTATATGTACGTGTAGGGTGTCTAACTATACAAGCACGGATTTACACTCTGTCTTGTATGTACGTGTACGATGTCTAACTGTAAAATCATCGGTTTACACTCTCTCTTATATGTACGTGTGGGGTGCCTAACTATACAAGCACGGTTTTACACTCTGTTTTATATATATGTGTACGGTGTCTAACTATACAAGCACGGATTTACACTCTGCCTTATATGTACGTGTACGATGTCTAACTAAACAAGCACTGATTTACACTCTGTTTTATGTATACGTGTAGGGTGTTTAACTATACAAGCACGGATTTACACTCTATCTTATATGTACGTGTACGATGTCTAACTATACAAGCACGGATTTACACTCTGTCTTATATGTACGTATACGATGTCTAACTATACAAGCACGGATTTACACTCTGTTTTATATATACGTGTAGGGTGTCTAACTATACAAGCACGGATTTACAAAATGTCTTATATGTACGTGTACGATGTCTAACTATACAAGCACGTGTTTACACTCTGTCTTATATGTACGTGTACAGTGTCTAACTATACAAGCACGGATTTACACTCGATCTTGTATGTACGTGTACGATGTCTAACTATACAAGCACGGATTTACACTCTGTCTTTTATGTACGTGTACGTGTCTAACTATACAAGCACAGATTTACACTCGATTTTGTATGTACGTGTACGATGTCCAACTATACAAGCACGGATTTACACAATGTCTTATATGTACGTGTTTACAATCTGTCTTATATGTACGTGTACGGCGTCTAACTATACAAGCACGGATTTACACTCGATCTTGTATGTACGTGTACGATGTCTAACTATACAAGCACGGATTTACACAATGTCTTATATGTACGTGTAGGGTGTCTTACTATAAAAGCACTGATTTGCACTCTGTCTTGTATGTACGTGTACGATGTCTTACTGTACAAGCACGGGTTTCCACTCTCTCTTATATGTACGTGTAGGGTGTCTAACTATACAAGCACGGTTTTACACTCTGTCTTATATGTACGTGTACGATGTCTAACTATGCAAGCACGGGTTTACACTCTGTTTTATATGTACCTGTACGTTGTTTAACTATACAAGCACTGATTTACACTCTGTCTTATATGTACGTATACGATGTATATCTATAGAAGCACGGATTTACACTCTGCCTTATCTGTACGTGTACGATGTCTATCTATACAAGCACGGATTTACACTATGTCTTATATATACGTGTACGGTGTCTAACTATACAAGCACTTATTTACACTCTCTCTTATATGTATGTATAGGGAGTCTAACTATACTAGCACGGTTATACACTCTGTTTTATATGTAAGTGTACGATGCCTAACTATAAAAGCACGGATTTACACTCTGTCTTAAATATACATGTACGATGTCTAACTATACATGCACGGTTTTACACTGTGTTTTATATGTAAGTGTACGATGCCTAACTATACAAGCACGGATTTACAGTCTGTCTGTCTTATATGTAAGTGTACGACGTCTAACTATACACGCACGGGTTAAATCTCTGTCTTGTATATATGTGTACGATGTCTAACTATACAAGCACGGTTTTACACTCTGTCTTATATGTACGTGTAGGGTGTCTAACTATACAAGCACGGTTTTACACTATGGCACATGACAACTTTGCTAAATTTTCATTTTACTCATCCATAAAATTATATCTGCTTTATTCGTTATCAAATTGAATATCCCAGCATTTGTGTTAACTCTTAAAGTTAGTTTCTATTTTATAAAGGAACATAACACGAATCCGATAAATGTGATAAATTGTGTGAAAGGCATATATATCATTTTTTATCGTTGATATAGAAAAAACTGAAGGAAAATATTTCTTTTATAGTTTTTTACTCATATTTATCGAAGTATGAAGTGTCCTCATACGTTTTATATCAAAAATGCTTTTTCAATTCTTAAATATAAAGATTCATGTAGTAATACATGGATAATGATATCTCTATAATGTTTTATTATGGTTACGTGTTAATAACAGGTGTAAACACGGGTTTAATGAGTGAGATCCGACTTCAAGATTGCCCTGTATCCCTTTAAACATATTTTTGTATTAATCCAACCTTTCAAATAAGTAAAACTGACAACATTAAACAATTATAGCCGTCTCTTCTTCTTTACTCATAAAACGGAAAATTTCCACAATGCTTTTCACAAGTATCCATGTATTCCGAGTGATTACGAGTCAGAACTATTATTGTTACGAAATACACGATAATAACGCGTACAATGTTCCTTGGTGTGAATTTCTATAAGACATTATGGGATAGACGGAGTCATCTACAAACAAGTATCTTTATTATGACACAACAAAATCATGAAATAATGTATATTTGATAACGATCTTCCTTTATCCACGAATTCACTAATGCACCATTTGTAACGACGTCTATCATCTATCTAAACTTCATTTCGACAAATTGTAATGAATAGTAATGTCCCAACCAATGATACCAGATGACGCCTTGTGCATGTTTACTATTTTTACCACGGAGATAAAGTCCATTAAGATTTGATTGATGACAGGCATTGTACCACCATCCACCTTTATACCACTTAACACAATCATTACTATCGTTATCATTGTCCCTATCCCTGGTGGAGAACTTGCTGTTGTTATGGTACTTCAACGAATCTTCGGCGTCCCCGCTGTATCCGCTCACTGTCAGTATATAATCCTCCGCTTCTAATCCAACACGGAAGTTTTCGTACTTCGCGAATCTCTGATTATTTTCAAAATCTTTTAACTCGACTCGTAATTCATGACAGCATGGTGACGTCAGGATGCTCAAATAAGTATTCCCGAGCCAAAACTCTCCTTCTAGATCACCAAAGCCGATTTTATAATCAGTCCAGTTTCGGAAAAAATCGACGGTTCCGTCCACACGCCTTTGAAACACTGTCCAGCCACCACCGTCTGTTTCCTGGTCACAGTAAACACGAATTAAAGTGTTTCCAATAACTGGGTATATATCATACACACCGTTTACAGTTTTCCCGCGTTTATACCATTCCAGACACGAAGCCACCTTTTTTGTCGTCTGCAAAATGTTGTTCACCGTATCAGATAATTGAGATAAAACATCTGTAATATTTGAAATTGAAGAAAGTAGTTCCATTTTGACTTCTTCTAAATTTCCAGCAACCGTACCTTCAAATCTTGACAATGCTTTCCCGTTATCTCCTGCTATTTGTACTAATTCGTCAAAACGCTTGTCTGTTATTGAATGATCGTGCGACGCGTTCACGGCGTATTCGATCATCATTTCGGATCTGCTGTTATAACGTGTCACCTCATTCTCCAGTTCTGGTACCCGTCTCCTTATCCTTGAATTCAATTCTTTCTCATCCGCAAAACCACCAAGTATTAGTTGAAAACTCTCATTGATGCCTTTCATCTGTTGAGTCACCTGGTGTGTCCATGTCACTTCATCGACAGCGTAAGCATCGCTGGAACTACTATCGAACTCTAATCTAGTAAAGTTATCCATTTCTATTGAACTGTTAAGTCTTTTATCAACTTCTTCCAATTTTGAAATAACTGTTTTTGTGTCATATCGCAACAAATCAATTTGATCTTCAACTAATGCAAGACGCTTTTCAATGCGCTTCATGTTGACAGCTGAACACCTATTTCTGTAAACCGCACAACATATCACCAAACAGAATATTTCAAAAAGGAAATGCATGATTCCTTTAGCTCGCAGTATTTAAATAACGAAACAGAACTTAGTTCCACTCACATACTCTCGCTGATATGAACTTCAATTAGAAGTATTATACTATATATGTTAATATAATTGTTAATCTCTGCTTAAAGCTACATTTTAAATAATGTTTGAACCGAAGTAGACAGACAATTTGTTTTTAACCAAGTGACGTTTTACTAGTGACGGTGACCCCAGTTGTCACTTCTTCTGTATGTATCTGGCTTATAACCCGTATTCTATATTAATATTTTGATGCTGACTGTTTTGATAGTTATATTTTTGAATGCTACCTCTCTATTTAGATATATACGAGGGGTGTTCAATAAAATTATCGTGATTATATTTGGTTTATATCTTCAAAGTAATTTTCTTTAACAGAAAATAACTTTAGAAATCTTTTAAGAAACTTCCGAAATATGTCTTCATGGTCTGTTTTGTGTATACCCATCAGACACTGAAATACCTCATTTCTGTTGGCAATACAAAACTTTCGTCTGCTTTGGTTGTCATATTGTGCTGCCATTATTTCTATGAAGTTCGAAATAGTGAATTCATGATTAATTTTCTTGCTATTACCATATACATGTAAAAACTGCTATGTACGTTCTCCACTTGCGGAACATGCACTAATGCAGCTCCACACATGAACACATTTAGCAACCCTTTTCCCAACTTTATTTGACTGCAGCGTATGCGACTGCATGCGATTAGATGACGATAAAAAGTCTTCTGGAAATCGTACGATGTTTGTTGGTATAATCGTACGATGTTTGTTGGTATAATCGTTGGTATAATCGTACGATGTTTGGTATAATCGTACGATGTTTGTTGGTATCATCGTACGATTTTTGTTGGTATAATCGTAAGATGTTTGTTGGTATCATCGTACGATGTTTGTTGGTATCATCGGATGCACAACATATAAATCTATCTGTCTGTGGAATTTCACGATATACATGTTCACGGTTCATAATTATTGGGACGAGTAACATTTTCTTGAGTGTCCCTCGTCTTTATAAGATTTAAAAAACATTGAAATAAGACGAATGAGATAAAATAAACACGTTTTTGTTTGTTTTCGTAATTCTTTTTCCCGTTATTATCATAATAATATTTTATTTATTTTTTTCATGATACAAAGAACAGTAGTTTTTTAAGTTTTTTTTCTTTCTCAGAAATACACATTTATTAATTAAAGTAATCGAGTTGATTAGTAAAACTCTGGATAACTGTGTGCATTACCTGTTCCTGCAAATTTGCGCTCACGTAAACTGAGTCATATGTTGGCAGAACCACCCCACTTGCCTATAATAATACAGTTTTGCTGCTATTGTGATGTATTTATATTGTTATAAGCAATAAATAATTATGTTTAAGCAAAGTAATATGTCACGTGACCAATATTATACAATTTCGTGACGGAACTATTTTCATGGTACAATCCTCAGCACGCGTTTCTTTCATTATATAAATATGCATATAGATTAATTGAATATTTACACAAAACATATTTTGATATAACAACGATCTCTGAAAATCATTTTAAAACTCTTTCATCACATCTCCCCATATGCCATAACTCTGCAAATCCCTCTGTTAAGAACAAATAGTTCCGTGGGTTAGACTTACAGGGAGCGTGGCGAGGATGCAATCAATACTGTAGAATTATACACGACAAACAAATTCCTGAACATTTCACGCAACACTTAGTTTGGCACTCACTTCTGGATAACTGAATACAATACCAATGGTTCTTAAAGTGTCTTGTTTCCATTGATATACATCTATGTATCCAAATAACTTGGATAAGCAGGAAAAACACTTAAATACTAAAATCTTAGGGAAAAAAAACAGGTAACCATCATCTTATAATGGTTCAATTAATACTGAATATTGTTCCAATAATTTAAATAAGTAACCAGTCAAAATTAAGTGAAGTTCTTTTTAAAGGATTTAAACAAAATGTTGGCGAAACAGAAACTTGATTGCTTTGTCACAATTTCATACAGTTTTTTAATTGTTTCTGGTGACTGCACCAAAATCTGTTTTTATTTAATTGCATAATAATTTAAATTTATTTTATAACTTTACTCGATTTTATAATGCAATGAGTTAGATAAATGATATTTTATATATCTAACTCAGTTCAACAGTTTTTTTATTTAGGGCATATTTAGGAACTTTCTATTAGAATCAAAAGGCTGGTTGTCTATATAGTTTGACCTTATCATTATTATACTGGATAAAGAAATAAGGATGATTTTCTGGCTCTACCAGTGCGCCATATAGATGACATCTTGTCGAATTTTAGAAATTTTAACACCATTAATTTTGAAGTATTCCATACGTATGTTTACCTATACATCTGTGTTAACAGTACACTGTAATGTGTATATTGAAAAGTCGAAAACTGATCGAAATACATTTGTGTAGAGCTTAAGCTTGTTTTTGTTTGGTTGATTTAATGTTTAGCGTTATTTATATGCCATCGTGGGCTAACAGATGATCAGTTAATCTAACCACTCTTTCTTTGGATCCTGGAAGGTTAACCAGTGTTGGAGCACACCTATCACTGCAAGTAACTGGTAACGCTCTTTTTAATAAGAGGTGAAGAGACGATTAATAATGAGACACAGTGTGGTATATATCACTAATCAAGGAGACTGTGGCCAGGAGGGGATTCGAACTCGCGACCCAAGGATTGATAGTCAGACGCATCAACGACTTAGCTAAACAGGCTCGTGAATGTATACAGTTACTCGTCTAAAGGTGGCATAAGTTTATATTATTTATCTAACTCACATAGGTTGTGGCGTTCTCCTGAAGGTACGATTATACAGCTTTAAGTAGTATTCAATGGTTTCGTTAAGAGCCTTATTTATTTGGTTGAACAATTTTGACTTGGAGATTTTTGTATACCGAAATATAGAAATTAACACAAGGTTACCATGATTGATGTTTTACTAATGTATGAATTATTGCTTTAACAAAATTTTGACTTGTAGTATGTATTTGTATACAGACATATTACGGTGTGGCAAACATACGTGACATAATGCTATAGAGCGGTGTAAAAACAGAAAGAAAAGTACCCCCTTCAGGTCACAATTTTGCCGATAACTTTCTCAATACTTCATAAAAAAATCACAAAACAAAGACGAATGCCATCGCTGTATAGAGATAAACCGTCGGCGCTATCAAGTGGCCTTGCATAAGGTGCAACGGCGTACTTTGCTCAGTTGATTATGGTATGGAGCAGTGCACTTTACAAAATATGCATCTCTTTCGTATGGCCACTTGATAGTCCTCTATACAGAGGTGACGTTCGTCTTTGTTTTATGAGTTACCATGACATTTTAAGAAAGGTATCTGCACAAATTATGTATTTCGTCGGATTTGTTGCACCACCCCATAGCATTATGCCACGTGGGTTCGCCACCGTGCATATGGTAGTTGGTAATGGAATAAGTGTTTTATCGTTGAAGATCCTCTTCAATCATCGCAATTTTTACCCTTAACTTTTGACATGGCTCTAATTAAGTACAAGTAGTGCCAGCGAGGCGATGCAAAACAGGAGGTGCATCTACTCGAAGTCCTCACACTACTTTAGTGTTTCCTCAGTTTATAGAGGAAGCCACTTCAGCGTTCCATGCTGTAATCAAACTCGATGTAGGTCAAACATTTATAGGAAGAAGTGTTTTTTAACTTTTCATTTTTTAAAACGTACTATGTTTATTTCTAGTTACAAGCCGAAATGTAAACCTTACGTATCTTAGGGAAAGATATCACTTGTGAAACTAAACATTGCCAGTCACATAAAGATTTTCAGTGTTACACAAAATGACAACATCAGTATGTTCATTCTAAAAACGAAACTAGATTTTATACTCTCTCTACTTCGAAGCTACTATACATATCAGGAAACCTGCAGCAGCGCAAATTGGTTCCCTGCATGCTCAGTATAAAGCATATACAGTGTAACAGAAAACGTACATTTGATTGTGGTGCTACTCATAAGGTTATCTGATAGCCCACAGTATTACTGGCATTTCCCGACATTTACCATTGAGCGTTCGTCGTACGTCCCAACGTTACATTAACGTGCGAGATGTATATTTGTATAATAATATTAAAAAAAGGTATTGCTTCTCTTATGACGTTTACTTTAGACGTTTACGTTTCTTTTTATTATATTAATTTTCAGGTTGGCCGTGTTGGCATTTTACATTTAGCTAATAGAGTACTATGCAACCCAATACTTGACAAGTTCCTGAGATCAACCCCTTACCACGGCCGTGTGTGGTACTCTTGAGTAAGACATGTTATAGACGTGTGGGTTCGATCCTCCACCACGGCCGTGTGTGGTACTCTTGAGTAAGACATGTTATAGACGTGTGGGTTCGATCCTCCACCACGGCCGTGTGTGGTACTCTTGAGTAAGATATGTTATATACGTGTGGCTTCGATCCTCCACCATGGCCATGTGTGGTACTCTTGAGTAAGACATGTTATAGACGTGTGGGTTCGATCCTCCACCAGGGCCATGTGTGGTACTCTTGAGTAAGATATGTTATAGACGTGTGGGTTCGATCCTCCACCAGGGTCATGTGTGGTACTCTTGAGTAAGATATGTTATAGACGTGTGGGTTCGATCCTCCACCAGGGCCATGTGTGGTATTCTTGAGTAAGACATGTTATATACGTGTGGGTTCGATCCTCCACCATGGCCATGTGTGGTACTCTTGAGTAAGATATGTTATAGACGTGTGGGTTCGATCCTCCACCAGGGCCATGTTTGGTACTCTTGAGTAAGACATGTTATAGACGTGTGGGTTCGATCCTCCACCAGGGCCATGTTTGGTACTCTTGAGTAAGATATGTTATATACGTGTGGGTTCGATCCTCCACCATGGCCATGTTTGGTACTCTTGAGTAAGACATGTTATATACGTGTGGGTTCGATCCTCCACCATGGCCATGTGTGGTACTCTTGAGTAAGATATGTTATAGACGTGTGGGTTCGATCCTCCACCATGGCCATGTGTGGTACTCTTGAGTAAGATATGTTATAGACGTGTGGGTTCGATCCTCCACCAGGGCCATGTGTGGTACTCTTGAGTAAGACATGTTATAGACGTGTGGGTTCGATCCTCCACCATGGCCATGTGTGGTACTCTTGAGTAAGATATGTTATAGACGTGTGGGTTCGATCCTCCACCATGACCATGTGTGGTACTCTTGAGTAAGATATGTTATAGACGTGTGGGTTCGATCCTCCACCATGGCCATGTTTGGTACTCTTGAGTAAGATATGTTATAGACGTGTGGGTTCGATCCTCCACCATGGCCATGTGTGGTACTCTTGAGTAAGACATGTTATAGACGTGTGGGTTCGATCCTCCACCATGGCCATGTGTGGTACTCTTGAGTAAGACATGTTATAGACGTGTGGGTTCGATCCTCCACCATGGCCATGTGTGGTACTCTTGAGTAAGACATGTTATATACGTGTGGGTTCGATCCTCCACCAGGGCCATGTTTGGTACTCTTGAGTAAGACATGTTATAGATGTGTGGGTTCGATCCTCCACCAGGGCCATTTGTGGTAATTTTGAGTAAGACATGTTATAGACGTGTGGGTTCGATCCTCCACCATGGCCATGTGTGGTACTCTTGAGTAAGATATGTTATCGACGTGTGGCTTCGATCCTCCACCATGGCCATGTGTGGTACTCTTGAGTAAGACATGTTATACACGTGTGGGTTCGATCCTCCACCAGGGCTATGTGTGGTACTCTTGAGTAAGATATGTTATAGACGTGTGGGTTCGATCCTCCACCATGGCCATGTGTGGTACTCTTGAGTAAGACATGGTATATACGTGTGGGTTCGATCCTCCACCAGGGCCATGTTTGGTACTCTTGAGTAAGACATGTTATAGACGTGTGGGTTCGATCCTCCACCAGGGCCATTTGTGGTACTTTTGAGTAAGACATGTTACAGACGTGTGGGTTCGATCCTCCACCATGGCCATGTGTGGTACTCTTGAGTAAGATATGTTATCGACGTGTGGCTTCGATCCTCCACCAGGGCCATGTGTGGTACTCTTGAGTAAGACATGTTATACACGTGTGGGTTCGATCCTCCACCAGGGCCATGTGTGGTACTCTTGAGTAAGATATGTTTTAGACGTGTGGGTTCGATCCTCCACCAGGGCCATGTTTGGTACTCTTGAGTAAGATATGTTATATACGTGTGGGTTCGATCCTCCACCATGGCCATGTGTGGTACTCTTGAGTAAGACATGTTATAGACGTGTGGGTATGATCCTCCACCAGGGCCATGTTTGGTACTCTTGAGTAAGACATGTTATAGACGTGTGGGTTCGATCCTCCACCATGGCCATGTGTGGTACTCTTGAGTAAGATATGTTATAGACGTGTGGGTTCGATCCTCCACCATGGCCATGTGTGGTACTCTTCAGTAAGATATGTTATAGACGTGTGGGTTCGATCCTCCACCAGGGCCATGTGTGGTACTCTTGAGTAAGACATGTTATATACGTATGGGTTCGATCCTCCACCATGAGTAAGATACTCTTGAGTAAGATATGTTATAGACGTGTGGGTTCGATCCTACACCATGGCCATTTGTGGTACTCTTGAGTAAGATATGTTATAGACGTGTGGGTTCGATCTTCCACCATCGCCATGTTTGGTACTCTTGAGTAAGATATGTTATAGACGTGTGGGTTCGATCCTCCACCAGGGCCATGTGTGGTACTCTTGAGTAAGACGTGTTATAGATGTGTGGGTTCGATCCTCCACCATGGCCATGTGTGGTACTCTTGAGTAAGACATGTTATAGACGTGTGGGTTCGATCCTCCACCATGGCCATGTGTGGTACTCTTGAGTAAGACATGTTATAGACGTGTGGGTTCGATCCTCCACCAGGGCCATGTGTGGTACTCTTGAGTAAGGCATGTTATAGACGTGTGGGTTCGATCCTCCACCATGGCCATATTTGGTACTCTTGAGTAAGACATGTTATAGACGTGTGGGTTCGATCCTCCACTATGGCCATGTGTGGTACTCTTGAGTAAGACATGTTATAGACGTGTGACTTCGATCCTCCACCAGGGCCATGTTTGGTACTCTTGAGTAAGACGTGTTATAGACGTGTGGGTTCGATCCTCCACCAGGGCCATGTTTGGTACTCTTGAGTAAGATATGTTATAGACGTGTGGGTTCGATCCTCCACCATGGCCATGTTTGGTACTCTTGAGTAAGACATGTTATAGACGTGTGGGTTCGATCCTCCACCAGGGCCAGGTGTGGTACTTTTGAGTAAGACATGTCATAAACGTGTGGGTTCGATCCTCCACCATGGCCATGTGTGGTACTCTTGAGTAAGACATGTTATATACGTGTGGGTTCGATCCTCCACCAGGGCCATGTGTGGTACTTTTGAGTAAGACATGTCATATACGTGTGGGTTCGATCCTCCACCATGGCCATGTGTGGTACTCTTGAGTAAGACATGTTATAGACGTGTAGCTTCGATCCTCCACCATGGACATGTGTGGTACTCTTGAGTAAGACATGTTATAGACGTGTGGGTTCGATCATCCACCAGGGCCATGTTTGGTACTCTTGAGTAAGACATGTTATAGACGTGTGGGTTCGATCCTCCACTAGGGCCATGTGTGGTACTCTTGAGTAAGACATGTTATAGACGTGTGGGTTCGATCCTCCACCAGGGCCATGTTTGGTACTCTTGAGTAAGACATGTTATAGACGTGTGGGTTCGATCCTCCACCAGGGCCATGTTTGGTACTCTTGAGTAAGACATGTTATAGACGTGTGGGTTCGATCCTCCACCAGGGCCATGTTTGGTACTCTTGAGTAAGACATGTTATAGACGTGTGGGTTCGATCCTCCACCATGGCCATGTGTGGTACTCTTGAGTAAGACATGTTATAGACGTGTGGGTTCGATCCTCCACCAGGGCCATGTGTGGTACTCTTGAGTAAGACATGTTATACACGTGTGGGTTCGATCCTCCACCATGGCCATGTGTGGTACTCTTGAGTAAGACATGTTATAGACGTGTGGGTTCGATCCTCCACCACGGCCATGTTTGGTACTCTTGAGTAAGACATGTTATAGACGTGTGGGCTTGATCCTTCACCATGGCCATGTGTGGTACTCTTGAGTAAGACATGTTATAGACGTGTGGGTTCGATCCTCCACCATGGCCATGTGTGGTACTCTTGAGTAAGACATGTTATAGACGTGTGGGTTCGATCCTCCACCACGGCCATGTTTGGTACTCTTGAGTAAGACATGTTATAGACGTGTGGGTTCGATCCTCCACCAGGGCCATGTGTGGTACTCTTGAGTAAGACATGTTATAGACGTGTGGGTTCGATCCTCCACCAGGGCCATATGTGGTACTCTTGAGTAAGACATGTTATAGAGGTGTGGGTTCGATCCTCCACCAGGGCCATATGTGGTACTCGTGAGTAAGACATGTTATAGAGGTGTGGGTTCGATCCTCCACCAGGGCCATGTGTGGTACTCTTGAGTAAGACATGTTATAGACGTGTGGGTTCGATCCTCCACCAGGGCCATGTGTGGTACTCTTGAGTAAGACATGTTATAGAGGTGTGGGTTCGATCCTCCACCAGGGCCATATGTGGTACTCGTGAGTAAGACATGTTATAGAGGTGTGGGTTCGATCCTCCACCAGGGCCATGTGTGGTACTCTTGAGTAAGACATGTTATAGACGTGTGGGTTCGATCCTCCACCAGGGCCATGTGTGGTACTCTTGAGTAAGACATGTTATAGACGTGTGGGTTCGATCCTCCACCAGGGCCATCTGTGGTACTCTTCAGTAAGACATGTTATAGAGGTGTGGGTTCGATCCTCCACCAGGGCCATATGTGGTACTCGTGAGTAAGACATGTTATAGAGGTGTGGGTTCGATCCTCCACCAGGGCCATGTGTGGTACTCTTGAGTAAGACATGTTATAGACGTGTGGGTTCGATCCTCCAGCAGGGCCATGTTTGGTACTCTTGAGTAAGACATGTTATAGACGTGTGGATTCGATCCTCCACCAGGGCAATGTTTGGTGCTCTTGAGTAAGACATGTTATAGACGTGTGGGTTCGATCCTCCAGCAGGGCCATGTTTGGTACTCTTGAGTAAGACATGTTATAGACGTGTGGGTTCGATCCTCCAGCAGGGCCATGTTTGGTGCTCTTGAGTAAGACATGTTATAGACGTGTGGGTTCGATCCTCCAGCAGGGCCATGTTTGGTACTCTTGAGTAAGACATGTTATAGACGTGTGGGTTCGATCCTCCACCATGGCCATGTGTGGTACTCTTGAGTAAGACATGTTATAGACGTGTGGCTTCGATCCTCCACCAGGGCCATGTTTGGTACTCTTGAGTAAGATATGTTATATACGTGTAGGTTCGATCCTCCACCATGGCCATGTGTGGTACTCTTGAGTAAGACATGTTATACACGTGTGGGTTCGATCCTCCACCAGGGCCATGTTTGGTACTCTTGAGTAAGACATGTTATAGACGTGTGGGTTCGATCGTCCACCAGGGCCATGTGGTACTCTTGAGTATGATATGTTATAGACGTGTGGGTTCGATCCACCACCACGGCCATGTGTGGTACTCTTGAGTAAGACATGTTATAGACGTGTGGGTTCGATCCTCCACCAGGGCCATGTGTGGTACTCTTGAGTAAGACATGTTATAGACGTGTGGGTTCGATCCTCCACCAGGGCCATGTTTGGTACTCTTGAGTAAGACATGTTATAGACATGTGGGTTCGATCCTCCACCAGGGCCATGTGTGGTACTCTTGAGTAAGACATGTTATAGACGTGTGGGTTCGATCCTCCACCAGGGCCATGTTTGGTACTCTTGAGTAATACATGTTATAGACGTGTGGGTTCGATCCTCCACCAGGGCCATGTGTGGTACTCTTGAGTAAGACATGTTATAGACGTGTGAGTTCGATCCTCCACCATGGCCATGTGTGGTACTCTTGAGTAAGACATGTTATAGACGTGTGGGTTCGATCCTCCACCACGGCCATGTGTGGTACTCTTGAGTAAGACATGTTATAGACGTGTGGGTTCGATCCTCCACCAGGGCCATGTGTGGTACTCTTGAGTAAGACATGTTATAGACGTGTGGGTTCGATCCTCCACCAGGGCCATGTGTGGTACTCTTGAGTAAGACATGTTATAGACGTGTGGGTTCGATCCTCCACCAGGGCCATATGTGGTACTCTTGAGTAAGACATGTTATAGAGGTGTGGGTTCGATCCTCCACCACGGCCATGTGTGGTACTCTTGAGTAAGACATGTTATAGACGTGTGGGTTCGATCCTCCACCAGGGCCATGTTTGGTACTCTTGAGTAAGACATGTTATAGACGTGTGGGTTCGATCCTCCACCATGGCCATGTGTGGTACTCTTGAGTAAGACATGTTATAGACGTGTGGGTTCGATCCTCCACCACGGCCATGTTTGGTACTCTTGAGTAAGACATGTTATAGACGTGTGGGTTTGATCCTTCACCAGGGCCATGTGTGGTACTCTTGAGTAAGACATGTTATAGACGTGTGGGTTCGATCCTCCACCAGGGCCATATGTGGTACTCTTGAGTAAGACATGTTATAGACGTGTGGGTTCGATCCTCCACCAGGGCCATATGTGGTACTCGTGAGTAAGACATGTTATAGAGGTGTGGGTTCGATCCTCCACCAGGGCCATGTTTGGTACTCTTGAGTAAGACATGTTATAGACGTGTGGGTTCGATCCTCCACCATGGCCATGTTTGGTACTCTTGAGTAAGACATGTTATAGACGTGTGGGTTCGATCCTCCACCAGGGCAATGTTTGGTGCTCTTGAGTAAGACATGTTATAGACGTGTGGGTTCGATCCTCCAGCAGGGCCATGTTTGGTACTCTTGAGTAAGACATGTTATAGACGTGTGGGTTCGATCCTCCACCAGGGCCATGTTTGGTGCTCTTGAGTAAGACATGTTATAGACGTGTGGGTTCGATCCTCCAGCAGGGCCATGTGTGGTACTCTTGAGTAAGACATGTTATAGACGTGTGGGTTCGATCCTCCACCAGGGCCATGTGTGGTACTCTTGAGTAAGACATGTTATAGACGTGTGGCTTCGATCCTCCACCAGGGCCATGTTTGGTACTCTTGAGTAAGATATGTTATATACGTGTACGTTCGATCCTCCACCATGGCCATGTGTGGTACTCTTGAGTAAGACATGTTATACACGTGTGGGTTCGATCCTCCACCAGGGCCATGTTTGGTACTCTTGAGTAAGACATGTTATAGACGTGTGGGTTCGATCCTCCACCAGGGCCATGTGGTACTCTTGAGTATGATATGTTATAGACGTGTGGGTTCGATCCACCACCACGGCCATGTGTGGTACTCTTGAGTAAGACATGTTATAGACGTGTGGGTTCGATCCTCCACCAGGGCCATGTGTGGTACTCTTGAGTAAGACATGTTATAGACGTGTGGGTTCGATCCTCCACCAGGGCCATGTTTGGTACTCTTGAGTAAGACATGTTATAGACGTGTGGGTTCGATCCTCCACCAGGGCCATGTGTGGTACTCTTGAGTAAGACATGTTATAGACGTGTGGGTTCGATCCTCCACCAGGGCCATGTTTGGTACTCTTGAGTAATACATGTTATAGACGTGTGGGTTCGATCCTCCACCAGGGCCATGTGTGGTACTCTTGAGTAAGACATGTTATAGACGTGTGAGTTCGATCCTCCACCATGGCCATGTGTGGTACTCTTGAGTAAGACATGTTATAGACGTGTGGGTTCGATCCTCCACCATGGCCATGTGTGGTACTCTTGAGTAAGACATGTTATAGACGTGTGGGTTCGATCCTCCACCAGGGCCATGTGTGGTACTCTTGAGTAAGACATGTTATAGACGTGTGGGTTCGATCCTCCACCAGGGCCATGTGTGGTACTCTTGAGTAAGACATGTTATAGACGTGTGGGTTCGATCCTCCACCAGGGCCATATGTGGTACTCTTGAGTATGACATGTTATAGAGGTGTGGGTTCGATCCTCCACCACGGCCATGTGTGGTACTCTTGAGTAAGACATGTTATAGACGTGTGGGTTCGATCCTCCACCAGGGCCATGTTTGGTACTCTTGAGTAAGACATGTTATAGACGTGTGGGTTCGATCCTCCACCATGGCCATATGTGGTACTCTTGAGTAAGACATGTTATAGACGTGTGGGTTCGATCCTCCACCACGGCCATGTGTGGTACTCTTGAGTAAGACATGTTATAGACGTGTGGGTTCGATCCTCCACCAGGGCCATGTGTGGTACTCTTGAGTAAGACATGTTATAGACGTGTGGGTTCGATCCTCCACCAGGGCCATGTGTGGTACTCTTGAGTAAGACATGTTATAGACGTGTGGGTTCGATCCTCCACCAGGGCCATATGTGGTACTCTTGAGTAAGACATGTTATAGAGGTGTGGGTTCGATCCTCCACCAGGGCCATGTGTGGTACTCTTGAGTAAGACATGTTATAGACGTGTGGGTTCGATCCTCCACCATGGCCATGTTTGGTACTCTTGAGTAAGACATGTTATAGACGTGTGGGTTCGATCCTCAACCATGGCCATGTGTGGTACTCTTGAGTAAGACATGTTATAGACGTGTGGGTTCGATCCTCCACCAGGGCCATGTGTGGTACTCTTGAGTAAGACATGTTATAGACGTGTGGGTTCGATCCTCCACCATGGCCATGTGTGGTACTCTTGAGTAAGACATGTTATAGACGTGTGGGTTCGATCCTCCACCAGGGCCATGTTTGGTACTCTTGAGTAAGATATATTATAGACGTGTGGGTTCGATCCTCCACCAGGGCCATGTGTGGTACTCTTGAGTAAGACATGTTATACACGTGTGGGTTCGATCCTCCACCAGGGCCATGTTTGGTACTCTTGAGTAAGATATGTTATAGACGTGTGGGTTCGATCCTCCACCAGGGCCATGTGTGGTACTCTTGAGTAAGACATGTTATAGACGTGTGGTTTCAAACCCCTACCAGTGCCGTGTTTGGTACTCTTGAGTAAGACATGTTGGAGGCTCGTGGGTTCGATCATCCAACAAGGCCATATTTGTAACGCTTGAGTTGGAGACTCGTGGGTCCGATCCTCCACCACGGCCATGTGTGGTACACTTGAGTAAGACATGTTGGAGGCTCGTGGGTTCGATCCTCCACCATGGCTATGTGTGGTACACTTGAGTAAGTCATGTTGGAGGCTCGTGGGTTCGATCCTCCACCACGGCCATGTGTGATACACTTGAGTAAGACATGTTGGAGGCTCGTGGGTCCGATCCTCCACCATGGCTATGGGTGGTACACTATAGTAAGACATATTGGAGGCTCGTGGGTCCGATCCTCAACCATGGCTTTGGGTGGTACACTTGAGTAAGACATGTTGGAGGCTCTTGGGTTCGATCCTCTACCACGACCATGTGTGAAACACTTGAGTAAGACGTGTTGGAGGCTCGTGGGTTCGGTCCTCCACCACAGCCATGTTTGGTACTCTTGAGAAAGACATTTTGAATGCTCGTGGTTTCGATCTTTCACCACGACCATGTGTTGTACTTTTGAGAAAGACATATTGAATGCTCGTGGTTTCGATCCTCCACCATGGCTATGTGTGGTACACTTGAGTAAGACATGTTGGAGGCTCATGGGTTCGATTATCCACCATGGCTATGTGTGGTACACTTGAATAAGAAGTGTTGGAGGTTCGTGGTTTCGATCCTCCACCATGGATATGTGTGGTACACTTGAGTAAGTCATGTTGGAGGCTCGTGGGTTCGATCCTCCACCACGGCCATGTGTGGTACACTTGAGTAAGACATGTTGGAGGTTTGTGGGTCCGATCCTCCACCATGGCTATGGGTGGTACACTTGAGTAAGACATGTTGGAGGCTCGTGGGTCCGATCCTCCACCATGGCTATGGGTGGTACACTTGAGTAAGACATGTTGGAAGCTCGTGGGTTTGATCCTCCACCACGGCCATGTGTGGTACACTTGAGTAAGACATGTTGGAGGTTTGTGGGTCCGATCCTCCACCATGGCTATGTGTGGTACACTTGAGTAAGTCATGTTGGAGGCTCGTGGGTTCGATCCTCCACCACGGCCATGTGTGGTACACTTGAGTAAGACATGTTGGAGGCTCGTGGGTCCGATCCTCCACCACGGCCATGTGTGGTACACTTGAGTAAGACATGTTGGAGCCTCGTGGGTCCGATCCTCCACCATGGCTATGGGTGGTACACTTGAGTAAGTCATGTTGGAGGCTCGTGGGTTCGATCCTCCACCACGGCCATGTGTGGTACACTTGAGTAAGACATGTTGGAGCCTCGTGGGTCCGATCCTCCACCATGGCTATGGGTGGTACACTTGAGTAAGACATGTTTGGGGCTCATGGGTCCAATCCTCCACCATGGTTATGGGTGGTACACTTGAGTAAGACATGTTGGAGGCTCGTGGTTTCGATCCTCCACCATGGCTATGTGTGGTACACTTGAGTAAGACATGTTGGAGGTTCGTGGGTCCGATCCTCCACCACGGCCATGTGTGGTACACTTGAATAAGACATGTTGGAGGTTCGTGGGTTCGATCCTCCACCATGGCTATGTGTGGTACACTTGAGTAAGACATGTTGGAGGCTCGTGGGTTCGATCCTCCACCATGGCTATGTGTGGTACACTTGAGTAAGACATGTTGGAGGCTCGTGGGTCCGATCCTCCACCACTGCCATGTGTGGTACACTTGAATAAGACATGTTGGAGGTTCGTGGGTTCGATCTTCCACCACGGCCATGTGTGGTACACTTGAGTAAGACATGATGGAGGCTCGTGGTTTAAATCCTCCACCACGGCTATGTGTGGTACACTTGAGAAAGACATGTTGGAGGTTCGTGGGTTCGAACCTTCAGCATGGCTATGTGTGGTACACTTGAGTAACACATGTTGGAGGTTCGTGGGTTCGATCCTCTACCACGACCATGTGTGGAACACTTAAGTAACACATGTTGGAGACGCGTGGATTCAATCCTCCACCACGCCAGTGTTTGGTACTCTTGAGTAAGACATGTTGGAGGCTCGTGGGTTGTTTGGTACTCTTGAGTAAGACATGTTGGAGGCTTGTGGTTTCGATCCTTCACCACGAACTTGTGTTGTACTTTTGAGTAAGACATGTTGGAGGCTCGTGGGTTCGATCCTCCAATACGGCCATGTTTTGTACTCTTGACTAAGACATGTTGGAGACTGGTGGGTTCGAACCTACAACACGGCCATGTGTGGTGCTCTTGAGTAAGAGATGTTGGAAGCACGTGGATTCGATATTCCACCATGACTATGTGTGGTACACTTGAGTAAGACATGTTGCAGGCTCGTGGGTTCGATCCTCCACCATGGCTATATATGGTACACTTGAGTAAGACATGTTGAAGGCTCGTGGGTCCGATCCTCCACCATGGCTATGGGTGGTACACTTGAGTAAGACATGTTGGAGGCTCGTGGGTTCGATCCTCCACCATGGATATGTGTGGTACACTTGAGTAAGACATGTTGGAGGCTCGTGGGTCCTATCCTCCACCATGGCTATGGGTGGTACACTTGAGTAAGACATGTTGGAGGCTCGTGGGTCCGATCCTCCACCATGGCTATGGGTGGTACACTTGAGTAAGACATGTTGGAGGCTCGTGGGTTCGATCCTCAACCATGGCTATGTGTGGTACACTTGAGTAAGACATGTTAGAGGTTCGTGGATCCGATCCTCCACCACGGTCATGTGTGGTACACTTGAAGAAGACATGTTGGAGGTTCGTTGGTTCGATCCTCCACCATGGCTATGTGTGGTACACTTGAGTAACACATGTTGGAGGCTCGTGGTTTCGATCCTCCACCATGGCTATGTGTTGTACACTTGAGTAAGACATGTTGGAGGCTCGTGGGTCCGATCCTCCACCACTGCCATGTGTGGTACACTTGAATAAGACATGTTGGAGGTTCGTGGGTTCGATCCTCCACCACGGCCATGAGTGGTACATTTGAGTAAGACATGTTGGAGGCTCGTGGTTTAAATCCTCCACCACGGCTATGTGTGGTACACTTGAGTAAGACATGTTGGAAGTTCGTGGGTTCGAACCTCCAGCATGGCTATGTGTGGTACACTTGAGTAACACATGTTGGAGGTTCGTGGGTTCGATCCTCTACCACGACCATGTGTGGAACACTTAAGTAACACATGTTGGAGACGCGTGGGTTCAATCCTCCACCACGGTAGTGTTTGGTACTCTTGAGTAAGACGTGTTGGAGGCTCGTGGGTTGTTTGGTACTCTTGAGTAAGACATGTTGGAGGCTCGTGGGTTCGATCCCCTACCACGACCATGTGTTGTACTCTTGAGTAAAACAGGTTGGAGACTCGTGGTTTCGATTTTCCACCACGGCAGTGTTTGGTACTCTTGAGTAAAAGATGTTGACACTCGTGGGTTCGATCCTCCACCATGGCTATGTGTGGTACACTTGAGTAAAACATGTTAGAAGCTCGTGGGTTCGATCCTCCACCATGGCTATGTGTGGTACATTTGAGTAAGACATGTTGTAGGCTCATGGGTGCGATACCCTACCACGACCATGTGTGCTACACTTTAATTAGACATGTTGGAGACTCGTGGGTTCGATCCTCCACTACGGCAGTGTTTGGTACTCTTGAGAAAGACATGTTGGAGGCTCGTGGGTTCGATACCCTACCACGACCATGTGTGCTACACTTGAATTAGACATGTTGGAGACTCGTGGGTTCGATCCTCAAATACGGCAGTGTTTAGTACTCTTGAGAAAGACATGTTGTAGGCTCGTGGGTTAGATACCCTACCACGACCATGTGTGCTACACTTGAATTAGACATGTTGGAGACTCGTGGGTTCGATCCTCCACTACGGTAGTGTTTGGTACTCTTGAGAAAGACATGTTGTAGGCTCGTGGATTCGATCCCCTACCACGACCTTGTGTTGTACTCTTGAGTAAGACAGGTTGGAGACTCGTGGTTTCGATCCTCCAACATGGCCATGTTTTGTACTCTTGAGTAAGATATGTTGGAGGCTCAGGGGTTCGATCTTCCACCACGGCCATGTGTTGTACTCTTGAGTAAGACACGTTGGAAGCTCGTGGGTTCGATCTTCCAACACGGCAATGTTTAGTACTCTTGAGTAAGACATGTTTGAGACTCGTGGGTTCGATCCTACAACACGGCCATGTGTTGTGCTCTTGAGTAAGAGATGTTTGAGGCTCGTGGGTTCGAACGTCCACAATGGCTATGTGTGGTACACTTGAGTAAGACATGTTGGAGGCTCGTGGGTTCGATCCATTACCACGACCATGTGTGGTACTCTTGAGTAAGACATATTGGAGGCTCGTGGGTTCGATCCCCTACCACGACCATGTGTTGTACTCTTGAGTAAGGCAGATTGGAGACTCGTGGTTTCGATCCTCCAACACGGCCATGTTTGGTACTCTTGAGTCAGACATGTTGGAGGCTCATGGGTTCGACCCTCCACCACGGCTATGTTTGGTACTATTGAGTAAGACATGTTGGAGGCTCATGGGTTCGACCCTCCACCACGGCCATGTTTGATACTATTGAGTAAGACATGTTGGAGGCTCATGGGTTCGACTCTCCACCACGGCCATGTTTGGTACTATTGAGTAAGACATGTTGGAGGCTCATGGGTTCGACCCTCCACCACGGCCATGTTTGGTACTCTTGAGTCAGACATGTTGGAGGCTCATGGGTTCGACCCTCCACCACGGCCATGTTTGGTACTATTGAGTAAGACATGTTGGAGGCTCATGGGTTCGACCCTCCACCACGGCCATGTTTGGTACTATTGAGTAAGACATGTTGGAGGCTCATGGGTTCGACCCTCCACCACGGCCATGTTTGGTACTCTTGAGTCAGACATGTTGGAGGCTCATGGGTTCATCCCTCCACCACGGCCATGTTTGGTACTATTGAGTAAGACATGTTAGAGGCTCATGGGTTTGATCCTTCACAACGACCATGTGTTGTACTCTTGAGTAAGACATGTTTGAGACTCGTGGGTTCGATCCCCCACTACGGCTATATGTGGTACTCTTAAGGAAGACTTGTTGGAGACTAGTGAGTTCGGTTTCACACCACGGCCATGTGTGATACTCTTGAGTAAGACGTGTTTGAGGCCATTTGTGATTTAGTAAATGGTTCTACCCAGGAAGACTTCGTTAGGGTTTTCGTATTAAAATTTGGTATTTTTAGAATCATATTTTACACAACACGAGATTAAAATAAGTTTTTGATTTGCATTATTTTTAATACCTTTTTTTTTTCAAAATCCGAATGAACTGGAAGAAAAACTACTTTGACCACTGTGTGGAGTATGTTTGATAACTCTGTTCTCATATCCTAAGCGTGTAAATAGCAGTTATCTTTCATCATTTAAACATAAAATATCTCACAATATATCATAATAGACTATTGTTTTGCTGAACGGAATGGCTAATATGCTACTTCTCTAATATCTTCGACCAAATATATTGAGTAGCGATCTTAAAATTTGTATACGACATTAACAGGCTATTGTTTTGGTTTTACATAGCCTTAATGTTCTTCATTATTAAAGTCTAAATTTCAAGGACATTCATTTGATACTTCTTGAGAAATAAAAAACATTAAATGTTAGATTCATCAAATGTCTGGTGGCGGGTTAGCTGTATATATATCATATATCAATTAATTCAAATATTTTGAATCAGTATCGTTATTGGTTTTAGTTCCGCTTGTAATCAGCTTAAAGTACAAAGCCTACCGAGTACGAAAACAACCGTTGCATAGCAACACATCGGAATACTTTGTTTTCATCCTTATAATATAAGTGTTCACGTGATAAACACTCTTTCCGGTTGACCCGATAGACAACACACTTTTAAAAAATAATAGTGTTCTAAAACCAACCCACCAAACCCCAAATTTGATTGTTCATTGTACTAACATTTCTTATTACTGACCACATATAGGATGCATATTGTTTTATTTTAAAGTTGTAGAGTTGTTTAACATGTTGCGCTCCGCTAAATGCATTGTTGCTGCGGCTAGTCGTCATGTTTTTCAGTTATCTGTTTGCACACGTGTGGGCAACAATATTGGTTTAAGAAATAAATCTGCACCACCATGAAGTGATGTTTGATAAGAGAAAATCCCAACTACTGGCTGTTCTTTAGCACAATTGGAAGTTCATGTGATAGCAATTTCTGTGGTGACTAAACTACTGGAAGAATATTGACAGTGGTAACATTATTTAGAGCGAGGGTTTTGGCAGATGTACATGTATGTTCATGGTGAAACCGATGCTTCTTTTAACTGTTATCTTAATATTACTGTTACATGTAGTTATTCAATATATGTTCGGTATGCAGAAACTACGGCTGTGTTTAAAAGTGTTAATGGTGCGTAAAAAGTGTCATGTTGATAGTATTCGTCAGGAAAAGGACTCGTTAGTTTTCTAAGTCATTTTTCAGTGCCAGTGGTTTCAAAGGGTATTATACGTAGATACCGCTTCTAGTCATGTCATTATTTTTGGTAATGTTCATGTACTTTGATGTTCTAATGTGTTAAGTTGCGCATAAAGCACATACCCAAGCAGTGGGATATAGTCACAAGCGGCAATTTATGGCGGCCGACAATCCATCGTGTACAAACTATACATTATTGTCGCATCATGGTCTTAACTGATATCCGTGAGGGATATATCTAAATATGTCAAGTAGAAAGAGCAATAACTGCGTCTTTATTTATGGGGGAAAAGTGTTGCAGTTGCTTCCCTTGAATATGGTTCCCATAAATGATCCAGGGTAACAAATGTGGAAATAATACTTAAAGTCAGAAATCAATATGCTACAAAATACTGATAACTAAGAAGGTTGTGTGATGCTCAGAACAGTTTATCAGGTGTTGCCCTCTTTCACTATTTAGGTATGTTGGAATATGCTTATAGCTCAGGCTTACTGTGTATTGGATTGAGTTTATTGCGATTTGAATGGCGTTTACTGCGCGGATTGCATTGATGGCGTATTGTAATATGTGTATTATATGGCGTAATTGGTATGAGTCGTTTGTAGCAAATAACAAATACGTGATTTGGCAGAGTTATAGATTTAAATATCGCGTTGTTGCGTTGTTTTATTACAGTGATTGCAGATCTTTAGAATAACGTTAAATAAGTGTACGTTGTCGTCTGGCGGTTCACAGGATTTCTCATGTTTTATCTGGGGCAGTCGTGCTAATCTTAGTATTACATTGCGGCAACTTCACTCTCCATTACTTTAATATATTGATTATTTGTTTATGTTGTAATGGAAATGTATCAAGAGTATACAAAATAACAAATTGTGTAACTAGTCAATGCAGTTATTTATATATTGCTTTTTTCCATATGCACGTCGTAAAATAAAGTAATTGAGAATGTTAAGTTGAGGAACATCTCAGTTTTTCAACAGCTTCACAAATATATTCATCACTGTGAACAAGGTGGATAACTCAAGCATAGTTTTGCATCCAAGATTTAAGAATTGTGTTTCCTTATTTTGCAATAGAAATACTAATGGTATTTTACGATTTAAAAAGAATCCGAATCGCCACCTGGCAACTGCCTGGTCGTTTTGAATCGCCTTCTGATGAGTATACTCGGTATATTGAAAAAAAACCATCGCGGCACTGGCGTGTTTTTAATTATTCTCGACTGATTAACTATTGAATTGATTTGTGAATAAAATAAAACGGCGATTTAAAAACAATCCGATTCGCCAACTGGCAACTGGTTTTTAGATAGCGATTCGCGTCGAATCTATAACTGGACATTTTGAATTGCCTTCTGGTGAGTATACTCGGTATTCTGAAGAACCAACCCGGCGCTGGTGTGTTTGTTATTAAACGATTTGTTAAAGAAATTGAAACAATGATTAAAAAATCCGAATCCCCAGTTGGCGACTGGTTGGTCGTTTTGAATTGACTTCTGCCGAGTAGACTCGGTATATCAACGAATCAACGCAGCACTACTTTATTAGTATAAACTGTTTTTTTAATGAATTGATTTGATAAAGAATAAAACGGCGATTTTTAAAAAAAAATCCCCAACTGGACGTTTTGAATCGCCTACTCGGTATATTGGAGAACCAACCCGGCACTGGTTTGTTATTTATTGTTATGAACTGTTTTTGTTTTATTCTTTAGTATACCGAGTATACTTATTAGGAGGCGATTTAAAACGTTTAACCAGTTGCCAGTTGGGGATTCGGATGGTTTTAAAAAATAAAAGCAGTGGATATGACTCTAAAAGTGATATCTACTTTAAATGCCTCTTTTTGAATTGACAAATTGATATTCACATTTTCATCACAAACACTCGCAAATATGCGGAGTATTAACCATTGTAATCTCTCTGTGGTTTGCAATGTGCAGCTTCTTCAGTGATATTTTCTTTGTGAGACATGGGTATGGTTTATAGACTGGCGATTGCAACTATGCTGTTATATACCAAAGAGAGATCTACGGTTACCATTATGTTTTATATGCCATTTTCTCCAACCAGTTTGTTACAATTATAATTTTGACCTCGTTTTTTTTACCCATAGCGGCTTTTTGAAAGCACCTCTTGTTTACAAGTGGGCTATTATTTCCAGGTATTTCATGTTTTACAAACACAAAGTGACAATTTTATGCATTCTGTGGAAAAAATAAAAAGAGATTTGTGTCACTATTAAAACCAGCTTAAAGTTAAAAGAACTATTCACTGCTACCTTATATGTAAGACAACAGGGCTGATCCTGCTACATGTACAAGATACTATTTAATGAGTATATTTCATCATACGTTTCTCAAGCTAGGTGCGCTCTTGTTACACTTAAATAATCAATGCGGATAAAGTAAGTGCTTGAAGTAGAAACTTCTAAACGGTGGCTGGTCACAGTAATTTTTTATAATGGGGTTTAACGCCATTTTCAACACATTTCAGGTTATATGTGGCATATGCAGTGTTTTGTGGAGGAAAATCTCAGAATGATTCTGAGTAGAGCCAATGTCCTTCCGCAAGTAATTGGCAAACTTTCTCACATTAAGGTTTTGGAGCGAGCGGGACTCGAACCTTCGACCTTAGCGGTGAAAGGAAAGTGATCTTGGGACGGCACCCTAGACCACTCGGCCACGGTGGACCCTACCTGTCACAGTAAAGCTGTTTTATACCAACAATAGTCTAGGAGCAAACAGCCACACAGCGCCCTGTAGACAACACAGGGATGTCACTTGACATTTGGTAGCTACATATAGACCATTATCTGACCTTTATTACTTGTTGTGGTATCACTGTCAAGATATTTTGGGAGAATATTCCCCAAACCAAAGAGTCAGATTGGTCATAAAGCGCTCTGAAACAGAGGAGACAATGCCAAAGAAGGCAAAGTCTTTGATAATGCCCCAATTTCAATGTGGTCAGTCCAGATAGTATTGATATATAACTACTGTGTAAGTTTGGTGAATATCAAATGAAAACTGCAGGTGCTAAAGTACACTTACTTAAAGTAATTCAAGTGTCATAACTCCAACAATATTTTTCTGATTTGCCCAGCTCTAAAATGTGTTATGGTTATATAATTACTATGTCAGATTGGTGAAGATTAAATGATAACGGCGAGTGTCAGTGTGAACAATTCAAACAGCATAGATTTTGGTGAGTCAATGTCCATAACTCCGACACAAAATATCCGATTTAGCCAATTGAAAGTCTTGTCTGGTATATTTTGATTATATAACTACTGTGTATGTTTGATTAAGATGCTGAAATGAAAATGAAAATGAAAACTGAGAGTGCTAGAGTGCACAAAACGTCAAATAACGCAATATTTGATGATTCAAGTGCCACAGCTCCGGCACTGATTGTCCGATTAGACCTGTTTATGAACTCTCCTGATAATTATGACTATATAACTACTGTGTAAGTTTGATGAGGATCAAATTTAAATGCAGATGCTAGAGTGCACAAAATGTCAAAAAGTGCTTTTTTATGTTTGAAGGGCCAAAACTCTGACATTAATTATCCAATTTGGACAGTTCAAAAACATATCTGAGATATTATGATTATATACTTACTATGTAAGTTTGGTGAACCAATAAAAAAACAGCTGCTAGAGTGCACACAACAAAATGTTCACGAACGGACACAGGGTGATAAGAATATTTCATATTGAACTTTGCCAATTTCTGGTAGGGGAATAAAAATGACATTTACACGTATACGTTATTTTATTATTATGTTTCAAAAACTCTGCCGATATTAACTAAGAAAAGTGTAGTTTCTTTCTTAAAGATCTTAACTATATTAAAATATATATAGTAATATGTATAAAATATGTGAGTTATATGAAGTTCGAAGAAGATTTTTTCTTAAAACAGAGGTTTAACAAATGATCTTGGATAAATATATGACACAGCTTAAATATAAATTGTCTGATTTGAATACTGTACATATATCGGTACATATATCGGAAATAATTGTTCTCTGTATAGTGCAGATCATTGTTCGAATATGTCCTAACATGGTAATTGTCTCTCTGTCTTATATGTACGTGTACGATGTCTAACTATACCAGCACGGGTTTACACTCTGTCTTATATGTACGTGTAGGGTGTCTAAGTATACAAGCACGGATTTACACTCTGTCTTATATGTGTGTGTAAGGTGTCTAACTGTACAAGCACGGATTTACACTCTGTCTTATATGTACGTGTAGGGTGTCTAACTATACAAGCACGGGTTTACACTCTGTCTTATATGTACTTGTAGGTTGTCTAACTATACAAGCACGGATTTACACTCTGTCTTGTATGTACGTGTACGATGTCTAACTGTAAAAGCACGGGTTTACACTCTCTCTTATATGTACGTGTGGGGTGCCTAACTATACAAGCACGGTTTTACACTCTGTTTTATATATACGTGTACGGTGTCTAACTATACAAGCACGGATTTACACTCTGCCTTATATGTACGTGTACGATGTCTAACTAAAAAAGCACTGACTTACACTCTGTTTTATATGTACGTGTAGGGTGTTTAACTATACAAGCACGGATTTACACTCTGTCTTATATGTACGTGTACGATGTCTAACTATACAAGCACGGATTTACACTCTGACTTATTTGTACGTATACGATGTCTAACTATACAAGCACGGTTTTACACTCTGTTTTATATATACGTGTAGGTTGTCTAACTATACAAGCACGGATTTACACAATGTCTTATATGTACGTGTACGATGTCTAACTATACAAGCACGTGTTTACACTCTGTCTTATATGTACGTGTACGGTGTCTAACTATACAAGCACGGATTTGCACTCGATCTTGTATGTACGTGTACGTTGTCTAACTATACAAGCACGGATTTACACAATGTCTTATATGTACGTGTACAATATCTAACTATACAAGCACGTGTTTACACTCTGTCTTATATGTACGTGTACGGTGTCTAACTATACAAGCACGAGTTTAAACTCTGATTTATATGTACGTGTACGATGTCTAACTATACAAGCACGGGTTTACACTCTGTTTTATATGTACGTGTACGTTGTTTAACTATACAAGCACGGATTTACACTCTGTCTTATATGTACGTGTACGACGTCTAACTATACACACACGGGTTAAATCTCTGTCTTGTATATATGTGTACGATGTCTAACTATACAAGCACGGTTTTACACACTGTCTTATATATACGTGTAGGGTGTCTAACTATATAAGCACGGTTTTACACTATGGCACATGACAACTTTGCTAAATTTTCCCGTTACTCTTCCATAAAATTATATCTGCTTTATTCGTTATCAAATTATATATCCCAGCATTTGTGTTAACACTTAAAGTTAGTTTCTATTTTATAAAGGAATATAACACGAATACGATAAATGTGATAAATTGTGTGAAAGGCATATATATCATTTTTTATCGTTAATATAGAAAAAACTGAAGGAAAATATTTCTTTTATAATTTTTTACTCATATTTATCGAAGTATGAACGTGTCCTCATACGTTTTATATCAAAAATGTTTTTTTCAATTCTTAAATATAAAGATTCATGTAGTAATACATGGATAATGATATCTCCATAATGTTTTATTATGGTTACGTGTTAATAATAGGGGTGTAAACACGGGTTTAATGCGTGAGATCCGACTTCAAGATTGCCCTGTATCCCTTTAAACATGTTTTTGTATTAACCCAACCTTTCAAATAAGTAAAACTGACAACATTAAACAATTATAGCCTTCTTTTCTTCTTTACTCATAAAACGTAAAATTTCCACAATGCTTTTCACATGTATCCATGTGTTCCGAGCGATTACGAGTATGTTCCTTGGTGTGAATTTCTATCAGACATCTTAACATTATGGGATAGACAGAGTCATCTACAAACAAGTACCTTTATTATGACAAAACAAAATCATGAAATAATATATAATTTATAACGATCTTCCTTTATCCACGAATTCACTAATGCACCATTTGTAACGACGTCTGTCATCTATCTAAACTTCATTTCGACAAATCGTAATGAATAGTTTCCCAACCAATAGTTCCAGGTGACGCCTTGTGCATGTTTACTATTTCTACCACGGAGATAAAGTCCATTTAGATTTGCCTGATAACAGCTATTGTACCACCATGCACCTTTATACCTGTTAGCACAATCAAAACCACTGTTATCATTGTCCCTATCCCTGGTGGAGAACTTGTTGTTGTTATGACGCCTCAACGAATCTCCGGCGTCCCCGCTGTATCCGCTCACTGTCAGTATATAATCATCCGCTCCTGATCCAACACGGAACTTTTCGTACTTAGCGAATCTCCGATTATTTTCAAAATCTTTTAACTCAACTCGTAATTCATGACAGCATGGTGACGTCAGGATGCTCAAATAAGTATTCCCGAGCCAAAACTCTCCTTCTAGATCACCAAAGCCGATTTTATAATCAGTCCAGTTTCGGAAAAAATCGACGGTTCCGTCCACACGCCTCTGAAACACTGTCCAGCCGCCACCGTCTGTTTCCTGGTCACAGTACACACGAATTGAAGTGTTTCCGTTAACTGGGTATATATCATACACACCGTTTACAGTTTTCCCGCGTTTATACCATTCCAGACACGAAGCCACCTTTGTCGTCTGCAAAATGTTGTTCACCGTATCAGATAATTGAGATAAAACATCTGTAATATTTGAAATTGAAGAAAGTAGTTCCATTTTGACTTTTTCTAAATTTCCAGCAACCGTACCTTCAAATCTTGAAAATGCTTTCCCGTTATCTCCAGCTATTTGCACTAATTCGTCAAAACGCTTGTTTGTTATTGAATGATCGTGCGACGCGTTCAAGGCGTACTCGATCATCATTTCGGATCTGCTGTTATAACGTGTCACCTCTTTCTCCATTTCCGGTACCCGTCTCCTTATCCTTGAATTCAATTCTTTCTCATCCGCAAAACCACCAAGTATTAGTTGAAAACTCTCATTGATGCCTTTCATCTGTTGAGTCACCTGGTGTGTCCATGTCACTTCATCGACAGCGTAAGCATCTCTGGATCTATCATTGACCTCTGATTCAGTAAAGTTACACATTTCTATTGAACTGTTAAGTCTTTTATCAACTTCTTCCAATTTTGCAATAACTGCTTTTGTGTCATATTGCAACAAATCAATTTGATATTCAACTAATGCAAGACGCTTTTCAAGGCGCTTCATGTTGACAGCTGAACACCTATTTCTGTAAACCACACAACATATCACCAAACAGAATATTTCAAAAAGGAAATGCATGATTCCTTTAGCTCGCAGTATTTAAATAACGAAACAGAACTTAGTTCCACTCACATACTCTCGCTGATATGAACTTCAATTAGAAGTGTTATACTATATATGTTAACATAATTGTTAATCACTGCTTAAAGCTACATTTTAAATAATGTTTGAACCGAAGTAGACAGACAATTTGTTTTTAACCAAGTGACGTTTTACTAGTGACGGTGACCCCAGTTGTCACTTCTTCTGTATGTATCTGGCTTATAACCCGTATTCTATATTAATATTTTGATGCTGACTGTTTTGATAGTTATATTTTTGAATGCTACCTCTCTATTAAGATATATACGAGGGGTGTTCAATAAAATTATCGTGATTATATTTGGTTTATATCTTCAAAGTAATTTTCTTTAACAGAAAATAACTTTTGAAATCTTTTAAGAAACTTCCGAAATATGTCTTCATGGTCTGTTTTGTGTATACCCATCAGACACTGAAATACCACATTTCTGTTGGCAATACAAAACTTTCGTCTGTTTTGGTTGTCATACTGTGCTGCCATTATTTCTATGAAGCTCGAAATAGTGAATTCATATTTAATTTTCTTGCTATTACCATATACATGTAAAAACTGCGATGCACGTTCTCCACTTGCGGAACATGCACTAATGCAGCTCCACACATGAACGCATTTAGCAACGCTTTTTTCAACTATATTTGACTGCAGCGTATACGACTGCATGCGATTAGAAGACGATAAAAAGTCTTCTGGAAATCGTACGATGTTTGTTGGTATAAGCGTACGATGTTTGTTGGTATCATCGTACGATATTTGTTGGTATCATCGGATGCACAACATATAAATCTATCTGTCTGTGGAATTTCACGATTTACATGTTCAAGGTTCGTAATTATTGGGACGAGTAACATTTTCTTGAGTGTCCCTCGTCTTTATAAGATTTAAAAAACATTGAAATAAGACGAATGTGATATAATAAACACGTTTTTGTTTGTTTTCATAATTCTTTTTCCCGTTATTATCATAATAATATTTTATTTATTTTTTTATGAAACAAAGAACAGTTGTTTTTTAAGGTTTTTTTTTTCTTTCTCAGAAATACACATTTATTAATTAAAGTAATATGTTGGCAGAACCACTCCACTTGCCTATAATAATACAGTTTTGCTGCTATTGTGATGTAATTATATTGTTATAAGCAATAAATAATTATGTTTAAGCGAAGTAATCTGTCACGTGACCAATATTATACAATTTCGTGACGGAACTACTTTCATGGTACAATCCTCAGCACTCGTTTCTTTCATTATATAATTGAAAAATATGCATATAGATTAATTGAATATTTACACAAAACATATTTTGATATAACAACGATCTCTGAAAATCATTTTAAAACTCTTTCATCACATCTCCCCATATGCCATAACTCGGCAAATCCCTCTGTTAAGAACAAATAGTTCCGTGGGTTAGACTTACAGGGAGCGTGGCGAGGATGCAATCAATACTGTAGAATTATACACGACAAACAAATTCCTGAACATTTCACGCAACACTTAGTTTCGCACTCACTTCTGGATAACTGAATACAATACCAATGGTTCTTAAAGTGTCTTGTTTCCATAGATATACATCTATGTATCCAAATAACTTGGATAAGCAGGAAAAACACTTAAATACTTAAATCTTAGGGGGAAAAAACAGGTAACCATCATCTTATAATGGTTCAATTAATACTGAATATTGTTCCATTAATTTAAATAAGTAACCAGTCAAAGTTAAGTGAAGTTCTTTTTAAAGGATTTAAACAAAATGTTGGTGAAACAGAAACCTGATTGCTTTGTCACAATTTCATACAGTTTTTTAATTGTTTCTGGTGTCTGCACCAAAATCTGTTTTTATTTAATTGCATAATAATTTAAATTTATTTTATAACTTTACTCGATTTTATAATGCAATGAGTTAGATAAATGATATTTTATATATCTAACTCAGTTCAACAGTTTTTTATTTAGGGCATATTTAGGAACTTTCTATTAGAAGCAAAAGGCTGGTTGTCTATATAGTTTGACCTTATCATTATTATACTGGATAAAGAAATAAGGATGATTTTCTGGCTCTACCAGTGCGCCATATAGATGACATCTTGTCGAATTTTAGAAATTTAACATCATTATTTTGAAGTATTCCATACGTATGTTTTCCTATACATCTGTGTTAACAGTACACTGTAATGTGTATATTGAAAAGTCGAAAACATATCGAAATACATTTGTGTAGAGCTTAAGCTTGTTTTTGTTTGGTTGATTTAATGTTTAGCGTTATTTACATGCCATCGTGGGCTAACAGATGATCAGTTAATCTAACCACTCTTTCTTTGGATCCTCGAAGGTTAACCAGTGTTGGAGCACACCTATCACTGCAAGTAACTGGTAACGCTCTTTTGAATAAGTGGTGAGATACGATTTATAATGAGACACAGTGTAGTATATATCACTCATCACGGAGACTGTGACCAGGCGGAGATTCGAACTCGCGACCCCAGGATTGATAATCAGACGCACCACCGACTGAGCTTAACGGGCTTGTGAATGTATACAGTTACTGTATTTCAACGTTCCTCGTCTTAATGTGGCATAAGTTTACATTATTTATCTAACTCACATAGGTTGTGGCTTTCTCCTGAAGGAACGATTATACAGCTTTAAGTATTATTCAATGGTTTGTTAAGAGCCTTATTTATTTGGTTGAACAATTTTGACTTGGAGATTTTTGTATACCGATATATAGAAATTAACACAAGATTACCGTGATTGATGTTTTACTAATATATGAAGTATTGCTTTAACAAAATTTTGACTGTATGTATTTGTACACAGACATATTACGGTGTGGCGAACTTACGTGACATAATGCTATGGAGCGGTGTAAAAAAACACCTTCAGGTCACAATTTTGCCGATAACTTTCTTAATACTTCATAAACAATCACAAAACAAAGACGAACGTCATCGCTGTATAGAGATAAACTGTCGGCGCTATCAAGTGTCCTTGCATAAAGTGTAACAGCGTACTTTGCTCAGTTGAAAGGATTATGGTATGGAGCAGTGCAGTTTACAAAATATTTCGTTGCATCTCTTTCGTATGGCCACTTGATAGCCCTCTATACAGAGGTGACGTTCGTCTTTGTTTTATGAGTTATCATGACATTTTAAGAAAGGTATCTGCACAAATGATGTATTTCGTCGGATTTGTTGCACCACCCCATAGCATTATGCCACGTGTGTTCGCCACCGTGCATATGGTAGTTGGTAATGTAGTAAGTGTTTTATCGTTTGAGATCCTCTTCAATCATCGCAATTTTTACCCTTAACTTTATACATTTCTCTAATAAAGTACAAGTAGTGCCAGCGAGGCGATGCAAAACAGGAGGTACATCTACTCCAAGTCCTCACACTACTTTAGTGTTTCCTCAATTTATAGAGGAAGCCACTTCAACGTTCCATGCTGTAATCAAACTCGATGTAGGTCAAACATTTATAGGAAGAAGTGTTTTTCAACGTTTCAGTATTTAAAACGTAATATGTTTATTTCTAGTTACAAGCCGAAATGTAAACCCTACCTATCTTAGGGAAAAATATCACTTGTGAAACTAAACATTGCCAGTCACATAAAGATTTTCAGTGTTACGCAATATGACAACATCAGCATGTAAATTCTAAAAACGAAACTAGTTTTTATAACTAATTTACTCTGAATATTTCCAAAGTGTTAACTGTTACCATACATATCAGTAAACAAGGAGCAGCGCAAATTGGCTTCCATATACAATGTGGTGCTGCTCGTAAGGTCATCTGATGGCCCGCAGTACTACCGGCACTTCCCATCATTTGCCATTGAGCGTTCGTCGTACGTCCCAACGTTACCTTAACGTGCGATATGTATATTTGTATTATAATATGAACTAAGGTATAGCCTCTCTTATGAAGTTTACTTTAGACGTTTACATGTTTCTTTTTATTATATTCATTTTCAGGTTGGCCGTGTTGGCATTTTACATTAAGCTAATAGAGTACATTGCAACCCAATACCAGACTAGTTCCTGAGTTCGATCCCCACCAAGGTCATATGTGGTACTCTTGAGTAAGAAATGTTATAGACGTGTGGGTTCGATCTTCCAGCAGGGTCATGTTTGGTACTCTTTAGTAAGATATGTTGGAGGCTCGTGGGTTCCATGTTCCACCACGGCATTGTGTGGTACTATTGATTAAGACATGTTGGAGGCTCGTGGGTTCGATCCTCCACCACGGCCATGTGTGGTATTCTTTAGTAAGATATGGTGGAGGCTCGTGGGTTCGATCTTCCACCCTGGCCATGTTTAATACTCTTTAGTAAGATCTGTTGGAGGCCCGCGGGTTCGATCCTCCACCACGGCCATGTGTTGTACTCTTTAGTAAGATATGGTGGAGGCTCGTGGGTTCGATCTTCCACCCTGGCCATGTTTGGTACTCTTTAGTAAGATCTGTTGGAGGCTCGTGGGTTCGATCCTCCACCACGGCCATGTTTGGTACTCTTTAGTAAGACATGTTGTAGAGTCGTGGGTTCGATCCTCCACCACAGCCATGTGTGGTACTCTTGAGTAAGATCTGTTGGAGGCTCGAGGGTTCTATCCTCCACCACAGCCATGTGTGGTTGTCTTGAGTAAGACATGTTGGAGACTCGTGGGTTCGATCACCCACCATGGCCATGTGTAATACTTTTGAGTAAGACATTTTGGAGACTCGTGTATTCGATCCTCCACCACGGCCGTGTGTTGTGCCCGTGAGGAAGACATGTTCGAGGCTCGTGGGTTCGATCCTTTACCATGGCCCCATTGTGGTATTCTTAAGTAAGACATGTTGGAGGCTCGTGGGTTCTATCATCAACCATGACCTTGTTTGGTACTCTTGAGTAAGACAAGTTCGAGGCTCGTGGGTTCGATCTTCCACCACGGTCATGTGTGGTACTCTTGAGTAAGACATGTCGGAGACTCGTCGGTTCAATCCACCACCACGGCCATGTGTGATACTCTTGATTAAGATATATTGGAGGCTCGTGGGTTTGATCCTTCACCACGGCCATGTTTGGTACTCTTGAGTAAGACATGTTGGAGGCCCGTGTGTTCGATCCTTCACCACGGCCATGTTTGGTATTCTTCAGTAAGACATGTTGATAGCCCGTGGGTTCGATCGTTCACCACGATCTTGTGTGGTACTCTTGAGTAAGACATGTTGGAGGCCCGTTGGTTCGATCCTTCACCACGGCCATATTTGGTACTCTTGAGTAAGACATGTTGGAGGCCCGTTGGTTTGATTCTTCACCACGGCCATGTTTGGTACTCTTTAGTAAGACATGTTGGAGGCCCGTGGGTTTGATCCTTCACCACGGCCATGTTTGGTACTCTTGAGTAAGACATGTTGGAGGCCCGTGGGTTTGATCCTTCACCACGGCCATGTTTGGTACTCTTGAGTAAGACATGTTGGAGGCCCGTGGGTTTGATCCTTCACCACGGCCATGTTTGGTACTCTTGAGTAAGACATGTTGGAGGCCCGTGGGTTCGATCCTCCAACTCGGTCTTGTGTGGTACTCTTGAGTAAGACATGTTGGAGGCTCGTGAGTTAGATCCTCCACAACAGCCATGTTTGGTACTCTTGAGTAAGATATGTTGAAGGTTCGTGGGTTCGATCCTCCACCATGGTCATGTGTGGTATTCTTGAGTAAGACTTGTTGGAGGCTTGTGAGTTCTATCCCTACCTCAGCCATGTTTGGTACTCTTGAGTAAGACATATTGGAGGCTCGTGAGTTCGATCCTCCACCACGTCCGTGTGTGGTACTCTTAAGTTAGACATGTTGGAGACTCGTGAGTTCGATCCACCACCATGGCCTTGTTTGGTACGCTTGAGTTAGACATGTTGGAGTATCATGAGTTCGATCCTCCACCACGGCCATGTTTGGATCTCGTGAGTAAGACATGTTGGAGGCTCTTGGGTTCGATCCCTTCCGTGGCCATGTTTTGTTCTCTTGAGTAAGACATGCTGGAGACTCTTGGGTTCGATCCTCCACCACGGCCATGTTTGGTACTCTTGAGTAAGACATGTTGGAGGCTCGTGGGTTCGATCCTCCACCACGGCCATGTGTGGTACTCTTGAGTAAGACATGTTGGAGGCTCGTGGGTTCGATCCTCCACCACAGCCATGTGTGGTACTCTTGAGTAAGACATGTTGGAGGCTCGTGGATGTTCATATTATTCATATACAATGTAACAGAAAACGTATGTTTGATTATGGTGCTGCTCGTAAGGTCATCTGATTGCCCACTGTACAACTGGCATTTCCCGACATTTACCATTGAGCATTCGCCGTACGTCTCAACGTTACCTTATCGTGCAAGATGTATATTTGTATTATATTACAATGGTAATAAAGTATACATTTCCAAACTGATGACGTTTATTTTAGACGTTTACATATTATTTATTATTATATTCATTTTAAGGATGAACATCTGTGCTTTGTACATTTAGTTAATAGAGTACGATGCAATCCAATACTTGACTAGTTTCTGAGTTCGATCCCCAGCCATGGCCATGTGTAATGCCACTGAGTAAGATGTTTTGTACCGGTCCCACAATTCATAGCAATTGAATGCTTACTAGACTATGACGTCATTCAAACCTTTCCTTAAGCAACTGACCAATCAGCTTGCTCGTAACAATTGCTAGTTAACGGACCCAATCTGTAGAGAAGACTAAGTCAACAGTGTATTCGGGGAAAAGCTTTTCATACAAGATCTCGAAACCTTGTTTCTCGACAATCGATTTCGAAAAATTGGACGAGCACTCGGCCATTCCCTTTCAACTATATTTTGCAATTTTTAACGATGATTAAGATATATAACATTCCTGGCAAGTCAATATGAATGACATAAAGTGTAGTTAATGAGAAAGTATACATGCGTACTCACGCAAACACACACGGACACACGCATGCACGCACGCACGCACGCACACATACGCACACATGCCCGCACACACATATATACACAGACATTCACATGCAAACATACATACACACACACATATGAATGTATGTTGAGGTATTTACTGAAGAGCGGGAATCATTTTATTTTTTGCTTTTTTTTTAAATGAAATTAAATAAACACACACACACACACACACACACACACACACACACACACACACATATATGTATATAAAGTATTATCTGGTTGGTCACTGATATTCACGCGATCGGTTATGGTGTGGTAGCTGTTACAGAGTCAGGGGAGAAAAACAAAATACTGTAACGAAATTAATTATTGGAATCTTCTGGATTCGTGAATGAAAATTTGAACACTTTCGAAGAGATTGATGTTGTTTTCATATGAATGATCGTCTGATCCATATTACAACTTTTTGACATTGAGTGGATGGAACAACCTTGTGTTTTGAAATAATTTAATTCTTTGTTGTACAAAAAGAATGCAGTTAAAAAAGTAATATTCAGCATCTTCCATTCCATGCGTACAGATACATGTTGGATAATTTTCTATATGATTAACGTAAAGATCATGATTCAAGTTACTACGATTATTTCTTAGTCTTGCATGCTGTGCAGATAATATTCGTAAACCGTAGTTAAAGAGTTTTGGAACTATAACTGGATGAAAACAAGTATTTATAAGGTTTCGTTTATATATTGATAATGAGGTGCTTCCATTAAAGCAACTGATAGTTTATTCCACAACGAAACTGTTGATGGAATGAAAGAATTTGCAAATAGCTCAGTTCGTCTGGTAATGATATCTTGTGAGTTTCTAAGATCGTATGTTGTTCTAATACTAACTGTATCGGGAAATAAATCTATTAAGTAGTTTGGTGTCATACCATGTTTTATTTTGTATTTCAATATCAATGTTTGATACTTTCTTCTGTCTGACAGAGATAACCAGCCAATTTCTTTATATAATTTTGAAATGGATATTGATCTTGTGACAGTAACAATTCTGGCAGCTTCATGTTGATTTTTTTCTAAGCTGTCTTTCTCGTAGCAGATACAGTTATCCCACACTACCGAGGCGTATTCTAAAATTGGGCGAATAAGTGATATATAAATTTGATTAAGAGAGTGCCTATATATTTTAAATTTAACTTTTCTCATCATGCCAAGAATTTTGGATGCAGACTGTATTATGTTTTCAATATGTGTGTGCCATTTACCATTATTGCTGATTGTAAGGCCGTAGTGTTTGTGATTTTCAACAAATGTTACAGGAATATTTTCAAACAATAGTAAAGGATTACGAACTTTTTTAGATGTGAATAATATTGCTTCAGTTTTCAAGGGATTGAACGTAACTAACCATTGTTTTGACCAAACAGATAACATAACTAGATCGTGATTTATTATACCTTCAAGATCTGATATATTTGTAGCAGAGCTCGCTAAGGAAGTGTCATCTGCAAACAAACGTGCAAGACTTAATAAATTGTCTGTTTTATCATTTACGTAAATTAGAAAAAGTAATGGACCCAGGACAGATCCCTGCGGTACACCGGCATTGACGGACATTGTATGAGAAGAGGATGTGCCGACAAATACCTTTTGGCTCCTACTGGAAAGATAGTTATTGAACCAATTTAAGATTTTGCCATTGATACCGTATTGTTGCATTTTGAATAGAAGGCCTTTGTGCCAAACACGGTCGAATGCTTTAGAAATATCACAGAAGACCATACAAGTGTTAAGTTTAGAGTCAGTTGAATTAACAATTTGGTGGTATATGTCGATTAATTGGTATACAGTGGAATGACCAGTTAAAAAACCTGATTGTCTAGAATATATAAGATTCTCAGAGATAAGGTAATTATATAAATACACTTATACACACAACGTTCCATAAGTTTACCAATACAACTTAACAGGGAAATAGGTCTGTAATTACTAACACACGATGAATCGCCTTTCTTATAAAGGGGCATAACAAGTGCATGTTTCCAGTTACTTGGAAAAGATTCCTCGCGAATAGACTTATTAAATAAAATTCATAAAGGTTTTGAAATTGTACCCTTGGTTAGTTTTAAAATTCTGTGACTTACTAGGTCTGGCCCTACAGCTTTATTAACACCTAAACAAGAAATCATGTCTTCAATATCGTTCTTTAATATAGTTATATCGTTAATTGTTCTGTTTGTCCGTATGCTCGGTTCTGGTAGGGTTGACCCTCTATCATCTATGTTAGAGATAGAGCAAAAAAACTCAGTTAAACAATTTGTTTTCTCATTGTCTGAGAAACATATATTATCGGAGCTGTCGGTAAGTGTTGTTTTCAGTATTGGGATTGTTTCGGATTTACTATTATTTTTAACCAAATTCCTTAAGATTTTCCAGTATTGATTTGGATTGTCTGTCCGAGATGTGGCAATATTTTGTTCCAAGTTGCTGAAAAAACGTTCTTTTGCATGTTTTTTCAAGTTGTTAACCTTATTCCTTAAACGTTTGTATTTTGTCCAATCATTTTCGTTTGTACTTTTGGTCGCTATTTTCTTTTGTCTGTCTCTTTGTCTTGAAGTTGTTCGTAACTGTGAGTCGTACCAGGGATTGTCTTTAGGTCGAATTGTTACTTCTTTGGATGGGATACATTTAGTCATAAGTGATAGAAATGTCTCTGTAAATCGTGAACATGAGTCATTTATGTCAAGTTCTTCAATAAAGTCCCAGTTTTGGTCGGATATCATGCGGTTTAACGTTTCATAGTCACATTTTTTGTAATTCCAGACTTTTCGCTTTGAACATGTTTGTTTGAAATCGTGAAACTTTATTATTAAGAGTGTAGCTTTGTGGTCGCTAACTCGTCTATCAATGTCTATTACGTCATAGGTTAAAGGTAGTATACTGTTGGATATGATAATAGGGTCAAGTTAGGTTGCTGAGGTATCTGTCACTCGTGTCGGTTTATCGATTTTATTTTTCATGTTTTTTATAATGATAATGTTACGTAAGTGGCAGTCTCTTTTGCTCAATAAATCTTGGTTGAGATCACCGACAATAACAATATTGGAATTTGATTCGAGAGCACGTTCGATAGAAATATTAAAATTTTCCCAAAAACAAACTGGTGTATTTGGAGAACGATATATATTACAAAGTAAAAAGGAAGACGATTTGTAACAAATCTCCACCCATCTTGCATGGACTACTGTGCTTTCGAGATCCGTACGTCTTTTCGACATAATTGTCTTTGAAACATAAGTTAAAAGACCTCACGAATGAGAAGTACAATCCTCTCTGTAGATACATCCGTCAAAGTTATCAATTACTAAATCGTCAGAAGGTACCAAGTTGTTAAGATGAGTTTCAGTAAAGCACATTATGTCAATATCAGTAAAGTTTTTGGAAATAAAATCAAATTTATGGATAATGCTCCTTATATTTAAATGAATAATTGAAATAGCACCTAGTACGTTCACAGTATCCGTAAAGTCGGGACCGGGATTTGTCTCAACATCTCCTGACATCAAAACTAATAACAGGATGACCAAAGCACATTGGAGATTGACAATACTTTGTTGAAAATAAACAGAAGTTAATTTGAAATAGAAACCTGCGATGGTAAATATAAACTCAAGAAACATAAACAACTCTTTCAAATGGTTATATTTTAGAGTGAGTCTCCCGAATACTCCGCTTGTGCAATTGTGAAACATACCGATTGCCACACGCCATGAATTTATGTCATTACCCATTGGGATATTGTCTCATACAAAAACCAAATTGTTGGAACAACCGGTTTGTTTTCATACAAATTAAAACTACACCACGCTCATGACAAACCGCATAAACCAGGACCAAACCAGATAAAACAATGGAATATTCATTTAGTAATAAAATAAATAAGAATATTGAAATAGTGACTTTGAAAAATAAAATAAATTCATTCATACTAAGTCAGAGAATAGACTGACTGGTCTAATTATCCAGGGGTCGTGAGTTCGAATCCCCTCCCAGTCACAATCTCCGTTATTGCTGATATACGACATTGCGTCTCATTTTCATTCGTCACTCAACGCTGTTTCAAGTAGGAAAGTTATCAGGTACTTGCGGAGATGGGGTGTGCTGGAGTACTGGTTAACTTTCCAGGAAACAGTGGTTAGGTTAACTGATCGTCTGTTAGCCGTCGATTGCATAAAAATGACGTTTAATATTCAATCAATCAGTCAATGACAGCGACCTAAGCTACCATTCACGAATATAATGAATTGATCAACATGGAGAAAATACTGATCTCAAATAAAATTCACAATTAATAATCCAAACATTGGCAATATCATTATGCACATGTGTTGATTACTTTCCATGTTTAATGCCATGATATACGAGTACGTATACTCAATTCAAACAAAAGCGAGTATTACTTTAATTGAGTAATTGAAGCATGTGTCTTAGTCCTAGTTTATGGCCACCTGAGGACTTTATTAAAACATGTCACTTAAAACTCTTTAAAGGTCTCACTACACGGTTGAATTTTGTTCTTTGTTCTATATAAAATAAGGTCTAGGATTTCCATGGTAAAAAAAGAATTCCACATAGAATTGTTTTCATAGCAGGAATGCATATCCACAAAAAATGCACAATAATTGGTAGGTTGACCACGTTGTTTTTTTGTAAAAAGAGGGTGCAGTGACACCCTGAGAGTTTTTGAAAAAAGAAGTCCTCAAATGCTCATAAATACATGCATATGTTGAAATCCTATAAAAGTCACTTTTTTTAACACCAGTGATGTCTTATTGTAGTATATGCTATACCAACGTTTGCTCTACTCATCTGCAGCAAGAAACCACTATGAACCATTTTGAAAATATTTCAACCCAAATTAATAGGCCTTTTTTAAGCGTAAGAATCATATTACCGTTGGAAAAAGGGGCGTAACTGTGTAGTGATAGCGGTAAACAGATTTCAACATGATAAGATATTTGAAATATCGTAATCAACATGGTGCGATCATTGCTGTATTTCTTATGAAAATGTACATTTATTCGCAGATGTGGTCTTGAAATGAATGTTCTTTTCCAAGTGTTAGACAGTGAACAATTTCTTATATGTTTTGCTTCCCCTTGTGACCGTACTCAATAAAACCGAGTCTTTTGGGTGCGATTTCTGTTCCTAAGAGATCCTTTTTATCAGATATTGTTACAAGAAAACATGTGGATAGAAATACATTTTTTTTCTTAACAGTAAGCATTTTCTTTTAAGATGTACAGTCAAACCTGTGTAAGCGGCCACCTCTATTAAGCAACCACTTGTCTTAAGCAGTCATATTTGCTATTTCCAATTTCTATACTTTCAGAGCAAATTAACCTGTATTAAGCAACAACCTGTCTTAAGAGGCCACTTTTAATCCTTCCCTTAACTGACAGCTTAAGACAGGTTTGACTGTTTATTATATGTAACAATAAAGTTACACATCGCATAAGTATCTTCATCAATTTTACATGAATATTTACGACAGCTCTTCCATTTTAATAGTACTATATCGGTGCAGTTACTGTGAAGCACACTGACCTGCTTCCTTCGCCGGTTTCGTCTTTACATTCTATTCACTTTGTGAGGCCCTGAGAAATAAATAGTGAAACGCTTATATGATGTTTCACGTCGTCTTTTGGCAAGCGCGATATATCAAGTATATAAAATCATCATCATGGGCGTTCTCATGCCTTGCAAAGATTACAGTTATCTTTATTTGCATAATCAGAACTGATATAAGCACTTACCAACTATCTTATAAGTCTTTTATATAAGTAAATTAAGATACAGACCACATATGGCAATTTGTAATGCGTCGGTTTTTCACTAAATGTTGATGTTACATGTAAATTAATTGATGGTTATGAAATACATTCAAGACAATAAAATAATGAAGGAGTCCTATATTTTAAGAGCTTTAAAAATTGACTAATCCCTGAAGGTCAGGACTGCGTTCACAAAAATACTTCGGACAAAAATCGACGTACACGTAAACCAACAAGTCTTCATAATACGTTTAATATTCATCCAAATGAATCCAAAGTTGGCTCAAATCATGCAGAAAATGATATATTTTCTGGAAATACAATCATTAAAAAAGTAAATAAAAATTTAAATATTCCACGAAAAAAATGTCAAATTGACTTTGTGTCATTGTATTGATGGATAGATGATATAATTCATTTATTTGTTCTTGTTATTTTGTTAAATGATGTCATGTAAGTTATTTTTATATTTGTGTTGAAGTAAATGCAATTTTGATAAAATAGTGACTGATAAGCATTATAAGGCTGGTTATTTTTTTAACATTATTAACATTTTTGCTACCGTTGTTAATCTAGCATCGAGGAACTATAGAAGATATAGACAATGCCTCTAGTCAAGCGCCAAGAATAGTTTGAAGTTCCTGAACACACATAGAAGTCAAGATTATGAAGCCTGAACAATGGAAACCAATGAGTCCAGATGCCGCACCAAGTACCAACAACATATGTGGAATTTTAAAACGTCGGTTGCAGAAGCGAAGAAATCAGTTAATGCATGGTCATCAAAAACCACTTTCCACCATTTACTGAACAAAACGTTATAGGTGAGGCATCTTTAACAAAATACGTCACACAAGATCTCAGGTGTATATATACTCGAACCTGAGTAGAGACACCAGTAACAGGTAAACTTTCCACAGAAGCTTTTGGACCGACCTTGACTCGAATCCACGACCTCTGCAGTGAAAGGTAAATGATCTGGAGTCTGACAATGTCTTAAAACATTCGAAGATCCACCATTCCCTAATAGTTAAAGTTAAAAAGAGGTCTCTACTAGTTCCATTTTAGGGCTATGTTGTGGTGTTGTATATTAAATATCGTATATTCAACCCTCTATCTCGGAGCCGGGTGATGTTGCATTCAATTTGATTAAACGACAGCGACATAATAAAAATGAATATTCTTTTATTACATTTCATCAAATTTCTTTGAAAACATATAAAATGATAGTTCTTTTTGGCCTTTGCTATCAAATCTATCATAACAACTGTTTTTGTTTTGTTTTGTTTTTTAAAAGTTACATATTCTGCCACAGTTGGTCTCAAACATGCGAAATGATATTTCATTTTACCATTTACCAGACATACTGTCCCTTTAACAAAATATAATCTTGATGAAAAGTGCCGAGTGTCCCTTTAAGACAGATCACCGCAGTGTACTATAATGTGACTGCAGGCACGAACCTTTACGCAGATCAATGTTCAAGTGCCACAACGGCATTAAATAGTTTTATTTAATTTTAATATCGAAAATGACACCTACATGACGCTGTATACTTTATTACTTGATTGAACTTCCCTCCGGCAGAGTTGCCAGACGTCCGGCATGTTGAGACTGACAATTAGTTAAGGTGTAGTGGTACTGCATGTATAACTAATATTTTATTCTAAGATATCTAAATGTACTTACCTCTCACCGCTGGAGTCGTGCGTTCGAGCCCACGTCGGTCCAACAAAGTTTACTTGTTGCTTACAGAAGGACGTTGGTCCTTCACACATAAAACTGGATACACCATATATTCTTTAGTATTATTATTATTATTATTATTATTATTATTATTATTATTATCACTATTATTATTATTATTATTATTATTATTATTATTATTATTTAAGCCATATATGGCCCATGAATGTGTGAACATAATGCAGGTTTCAATACATAATTGTCAATAGTGAGATGGTATGATGTAAAACACAGTTGATTATAAACATATGCAATGATTCATTTGATTAAGCAAGCGTTTGAAATATAATAGATGTTAGCTGTAGCTTGTACTTTAACCAATAGGGTATTTTAGTATTTGAAAGTCTCACTGTGGGAGAGATCTATTCTTTTTTAAATATAGCCCACAAAAGAAAAGAAAGAACAAAAAACGAAAATCAGAGAAAATAACCAAATAATAAACTGAATTGACTTAACCTGTCACGTGTTGAACACGGCGTTAAACAACATTAAGGTGTTACCTCACCATTGATTTTTGTTCTTTATTCTAAAGTAAATAATTAAAGTTTAAACGTTTGTCAATTTATTGTTTATCAACCTCTGCACTACCAAACTATGATGAGAAAAAGTAGCGGTCATGTGTCATATAAAAAAAAATTCTGTTCAGAGTGTACACTGTTGACAAAGTGAAAGTAGAAAATTCATCTAACTTTCAGTCCGGTGTTTGCAATGTGGATAATAAAAATGATGAAGCTGCGGCCATATGTTTAACGACTCGTATATTCGTATTGTATAACAACCATATGTTATTGTTTTCAATATGTTTTTAAGTTCTAGAGTGCTACATGAGCGGTGTCAAGTATAAGATCAGTAAGTATTTTGCTGCAACACTTATCTGCAGCTGGTCGACTATTTGTGTTCTTTATTACGTTTGTAAAATGTCCTTGATGTGTTGTGTATAATTCTGCAGATAGGATTTAGTAGGCATTATTATAAACATATTACTGATTCCAATTGTGTAAGGAGCATGTGACTACATTTCTTGACCACTGTCATCGTCGTCATAATCACTGACCAACAGAAGCAGTATCATAATCAGTAATATCAGTAGCACTATCACCGTCAGCGTCATCATGCGCATTATAAGCACCATTATTTTTAGCAGCATCAGCAGCAACAGCAGCAGAAATATAAACAGCAGCAGTATCATAATCAGTAACATCAGTAGCACTATCACCGTCAGCGTCGTCATACGCATTATAAGCACCATCATTATCAACAGCATCAGCAGCAACAGCAGCAGCAGCAGCAACATCAACAGCAGCAGTATCATAATCAGTAATATCAGTAGCATTATCACCGTCAGCGTCGTCATTCGCATTATAAGCACCATCATTATCAACAACATCAGCAGCAACAGCAGCATCACAATATCAACAACAGCAGTATCATAATCAGTAATATCAGTAGCATTTTCACCGTCATCGTCATCATGTGCATTATAAGCACCATCAATATCAACAACATCAGCAACAACAGCAGCAGCAGCAATATCAACAGAAGCAGAATCATAATCAGTAATATCAGTAGCATTATCACCGTCAGCGTCGTCATATGCATTATAAGCACCATCATTATCAACAGCATCAGCAGCAACAACAGCAGCAATATCAACAGCAGCTGTATCAAAATCAGTAATATCAGTAGCATTATCACGGTCAGTGTCAGCATGCGCATTATAAGCACCATCATTATCAACAGCATCAGCAGCAACAACAGCAGCAATATCAACAGCAGCTGTATCAAAATCAGATATATCAGTAGCATTATCACGGTCAGTGTCAGCATGCGCATTATAAGCACCATCATTATCAACAGCATCAGCAGCAACAACAGCAGCAATATCAACAGCAGCTGTATCAAAATCAGTCATATCAGTAGCATTATCACCGTCAGCGTCATCATGCGCATTATAAGCACCATCATTATCAACAACATCAGCAGCAGCAGCAATATCAACAGCAGCAGTATCATAATCAGTAATATCAGTAGCATTATAACCGTCAGCGTCATCATGCGCATTATAAGCACCATCATTATCAACAACATCAGCAACAACAGCAGCAGCAGCAATATCAACAGAAGCAGTATCATAATCAGTAATATCAGTAGCATTATCACCGTCAGCGTCATCATGCGCATTATAAACACCATCATTATCAACAACATCAGCAGCAACAGCAGCAACAGCAGCATCACAATATCAACAGCATCAGTATCATAATCAGTAATATCAGTAGCATTATCACGGTCAGTGTCAGCATGCGCAGTATAAGCACCATCATTATCAACATCATCATCAGCAGCAGCAGCAGCAGAAATAACAACAGCAGCTGTATCATAATCAGTAATATCAGTAGCATTATCACCGTCAGCGTCGTCATACGCATTATAAGCACCATCATTATCAACAACATCAGCAACAACAGCAGCAGCAGCAATATCAACAGAAGCAGTATCAGTATCAGTAATATCAGTAGCATTATCACCGTCAGCGTCGTCATACGCATTATAAGCACCATCATTATCAACAACATCAGCAACAACAGCAGCAGCAGCAATATCAACAGCAGCAGTATCATAATCAGTAATATCAGTAGCATTATCACCGTCAGCGTCATCATATGCATTATAAGCACCATCATTATCAACAGCATCAGCAGCAACAGCAGCATCAGCAATAGCAACAGCAGCAGTATCATAATCAGTAATATCAGTAGCATTATCACCGTCAGCGTCGTCATGTGCATTATAAGCACCATCATTATCAACAGCATCAGCAGCAACAACAGCAGCAATAGCAACAGCAGCAGTATCATAACATGTTACATTGTAAGCACCATCATTATCAACAGCATCAGCAGCAACAGCAGCATCAGAAATAGCAACAGCAGCAGTATCATAACCAATTACATCAGTAGCATTATAACCGTCAGCGTCATCATGCGCATAATAAGCACCATCGTTATCAACAACATCAGCAGCAACAGCAGCAGCAGCAGCAATATCAACAGAAGCAGTATCATAATCAGTAACATCAGTAGCATTATAACCGTCAGCGTCATCATGCGCATTATAAGCACCATCAATATCAACAACATCAGCAACAACAGCAGCAGCAATATCAACAGCAGCAGTATCATAATCAATAACATCAGTAGCATTATAACCGTCAGCGTCATCATGCGCATTATAAGCACCATCATTATCAACAGTATCAGCAGCAACAGCATCAGCAATATCAACTGAAGCAGTATCATAATCAGTAACATCAGTAGCATTATCACCGTCAGCGTCGTCATGTGCATTATAAGCATCGTCATAATCAACAGCATCAGCAGCAACAGCATTAGCAATATCAACTGAAGCAGTATCATAATCAGTAACATCAGTAGCATTATCACCGTCAGCGTCGTCATGTGCATTATAAGCATCGTCATTATCAACAGCATCAGCAGCAACAGCATCAGCAATATCAACTGAAGCAGTATCATAAACAGTAACATCAGTAGCATTATCACCGTCAGCGTCGTCATGTTCATTATAAGCATCGTCATAATCAACAGCATCAGCAGCAACAGCATAAGCAATATCAACTGAAGCAGTATCATAATCAGTAACATCAGTAACATTATAACCGTCAACGTCATCATGCGCATTATAAGCAACATCAATATCAACAGCAGCAGCAGCAACAGCATCAGCAATATCAACAGCAGCAGTATCATAATCAATAACATCAGTAACATTATAACCGTCAGCGTCATCATGCGCATTATAAGCACCATCATTATCAACAGCATCAGCAGCAACAGCATCAGCAATATCAACTGAAGCAGTAACATAATCAGTAACATCAGTAGCATTATCACCGTCAGCGTCGTCATGTGCATTAAAAGCATCGTCATAATCAACAGCATCAGCAGCAACAGCATAAGCAATATCAACTGAAGCAGTATCATAATCAGTAACATCAGTAGCATTATCACCGTCAGCGTCGTCATGTGCATTATAAGCATCGTCATAATCAACAGCATCAGCAGCAACAGCATCAGCAATATCAACTGAATCAGTATCATAAACAGTAACATCAGTAGCATTATCACCGCCAGCGTCATCATGCGCATTATAAACACCATCATTATCAACAACATCAGCAGAAACAGCAGCAGGAGCAATGTCAACAGAAGCAATATTATAATCAATAACATCAGTAGCATTATCACCGTCAGTGTCGTCATGTGCATTATAAGCATCGTCATTATCAACAGCATCAGCAATATCAACTGAAGCAGTATCATAATCAGTAACATCAGTAGCATTATCACCGTCAGCGTCGTCATGCGCATTATAAGCATCATCATTATCAACAGCATCAGCAGCAACAGCATCAGCAATATCAACTGAAGCAGTATCATAATCAGTAGGACTCACACCACTATTATCTCCCATGAGTATTCCGGAATTACAGATGAAGGAGGTAGAAATAAAACTTTAGTTATTTTTTTCTTCTTTTTTTAGGGCTTTGTACTGCAATGGTTTATTTTTTCCTAGCATGAGTTAAATGGTCAGTATTTTAGAAATCACCACTGCAAATTTGATGCTGATACCATCTATCTGGACAATTCTGTGCCATTTCAGAATTGTTGGTTCGAACCGCATCATGGGCGAATAGCTGAAATATTATTACTCTGGAAACTGATAGGTCTCACAAAAGCATTGAATTTAAAAAAACAAACCTGGTCAAGTCATGCTTTGTTTCCTTTATAATTGCATATCTTAAACCAGTAAAGAATTTGAGCCAAGACACATACTGCAGATTTTTATTTTTCACTGTGTTTTGGACATAAATGTTGCAATGGAGTCCTATGGGAAATGTAATAGTGGTGTGAGACGAGTAACATCAGTAGCATATAACCGTCAGCGTCGTCTTACACATTATAAGCATCATCATCATTATCAGCATTATCATAATCATAAGCAGCAACAGCAGCAGCAGCAGCAGCATTATTACAATAACCATCATCCCCTTACTTAACATGAACTCTAATAAATGTCGCTATTTATTAGTAGTATACTTCCTGAAAGGCGTGTGGCTTAAACTGACCAGTGTGTATGATGTACACACATATCTGATCATGTTAATACGTACACGTGTAATGGCAGGCTGTGTGCGACTATCTATCTACAGAAACTGAGATTCAACAGAACGTTTTGGTCGAGTAACAGAGTAACAGAGAAACAGAGCAACAGAATAACGGTACAGAGAAATAGAGTGACAGAATAACAGAGTACCAGAATAACAGAGAAGTAGAGTGACAGAATAACAGTGTTACATTGTAACAGAGTGACAGAATAAAAGTATATCATAATGACAGAATAACAGAGTAACAGAGTAACAGAATAACAGTGTAACAGAGTGACATAATAACAGAGTAACAGAATAACAGAGAAACAGAGTGACAGTGGAACAGTAACTGGGCAGCAGAATAACCGAGTAACAGGCGCTAATTGTGACTTAATCTCGGTAAAGCGTCGTTCTCACACGTATCTAGTTATGAGAGTGTACAAACTGATGCCGGTGACTGTTCTATTTATGATGTTAATATTCTATGATGGAGCTGGTCAAGTGGAGACCAGTGATAGCGTAGCAAACTTTGGGTAAGTCGTTCACTTGCTAGTTTGACAGTCGTTTTTCCACCTTTTGATTTTTAAGTGCAATTCTCTTCAATATTGGAGGCTAAAAAGGTTATAGTGGTCAGGGATATTACTTTCATGTTGGATGTCGACAGACAAAACACGAATACCCAACTTATTTCCGTCTGCAATTCGTTTGGAATATTAACTATTTAGTATTTGAATAGTCTTTGTCATCTTCAACTTTTGATTTTCGAAAAGTAAGACGTCTTGACCATTTCTTCTTTGAAAAACAATGTAACTGCTGGATTTCGATAAAGTTTTTGATTGGTTGATTCAAACAATTGGTTAACCTTTACTTTTTTTTACGTAGCTGTGGTTGCAGCAGACTATCGTGTTTTTTTAAAACTCATCTTTTTTACATCGATTCTGAAACAAGTTCTTACAACTTAAAAAAATCGCCCTCTTCCTGGGATAGAACGGGTACTAAGCATATGCGGATAAAGTGTCTTACTCAAGGACACTTCACATAGCAGTGGCGGTGGGTTGAACCAATGGCCTCCCGATAATGGGCCCGATGCTCTTCCACTGGACCACGTGGTCCACAGACCATCATTTAGCTCTTTATGTCTGAAACATTGGCCTGTCTTATTCAAAATATGAAAAAATATATTTAACAAGATATGTTTAAATTTTTCATAGAAAAAAGATAAGATATTTCTTGTCTTATTAGATATGTGTATGTCTCGGCTTGTCAGCTGTAACTTTATGTTTCAAACTGTGTTATGCACAACGTGTCAACATATGGCGTGTATTGATGGCTGTCATCGATCGTGTCCTTTCATCAGAAATAATATTAAAGAATCACACGGAAAATATATTTTCTTTTATTTCTCCCTCTCCCGCCCCCTCCCTCCCCTCCCCTCCCCTCCCTTCTCTCTATCTCTCTCTTTCTCTCTCTCTCTCTTTCTCTCCTATCTCATCTCTGTCTCCATCTCTATAATCTCTAGGATTTCAATTTTTTTAAAATATGTACCCTCTCCCTTTCTCCCTCTCTCTTCCTACCTCTCTCTCTCCCGCCCCCTCTCTCCCCTCCATCCTGTCTCACTCTCACTCACTCTCTCTCTCTCTCTCTCTCTCCACCTCCCTAATCTCTAGGATTTCACTTTTTCAAAGATATGTACCCTCTCCCTCTCTCTCTCTCTCTCTCTCTCTCTCTCTCTCATATCTCTCTCTCTCTTTCACTCTTTCTCACGCCCTCTCTCCCTCCCTCCCTCTCTCCCCATCTTTCCCCTCTCTCTTTCTCTCTCTCGATCTCTCTCCCTTCCCCTCCCCCTCCCTCCGCTCTCCTTTCTCTTTCTCTCTCTCTCTCTCTCTCTCTTTCTTCTTCTTCTTCTTCTCTCTCCCTCCACCTCTTTCCTCTCTCTCTCTCTCTCTCTCTCTCACCCTGCCCTCCCTCCTCTTTCTCTCTCTCTCTCTCTCTCTCTCTCTCTCTCTCTCTCCTGCCCTCTCCTGTCCTCTCTCTCTCTCTCTCCTCTCCTGCCCTCTCCTGTCCTCTCTCTCTCTCTCTCTCTCTCTCTCTCTGTATGCAGTATAAGGGTGGACTTGCATACATCAGTACGCTATACCGAAAGTGATATAATAAATCAAACTAATTTTTATATATATTTCTATTCCAGCGTAACCCCGGTCGCCATATTGGGATTTTTGTGCCTGGTTCCGCTGATTATGGTGCTGGACAGTGACCACCTCTGGCATGATCCTGACGCTGAAAGAACTATATAGATCTATACAGAACTATATAGATCTATGCTGAACTATATAGATCTATACAGAACAAAATCTTCAACTATACAGAACAATATAGATCTATACTGAACTATACACAACTATACAAAACTATATAGATCTACACAGAACTATAAAAAAACATACAAAAAAATACATATCTATACAGAACTATAAACAACTATACAGAACTGTATTGATCTACACAGAACTACATGCAACTTTACAGAAATATATACAACTTTACAGAACTATATACAACTTTACAGAAATATATACAACTAAACAGAACTAAATACAACCTTACAAAACTATATAGAACTTAACAGAACTATAAAGCACTTTACAGAACTATATACAACTTTACATAACTATATAGAACTTTATAGAACTATATACAACTATACAGAACTATATACAACTATACAAAAATATATGCAACTTTACAGAAATATATACAACTTTACAGAACTATATACAACTTTACATAACTATATGCAACTTTACAAAACTATATACAACTATACATAACTATATGCAACTTTACATAACTATATACAACTTTACAGAACTATATGCAACTTTACAGAACTATATACAACTTTACAGAACTATATACAACTATACAGAACTATATACAACTTTACATAACTATATGCAACTTTACAGAACTATATACAACTATACAGAACTATATACAACTTTACATAACTATATACAACTATACAGAACTATATGCAACTTTACAGAACTATATACAACTTGACATAACTATATGAAACTTTACAGAAATATATACAACTTTACATAACTATATGCAACTTTACAGAACTATATGCAACTTAACATAACTATATGCAACTTTACAGAACTATATACAACTTTACATAACTATATGCAACTTTACAGAACTATATACAACTTTACAGAACTATATACAACTTTACAGAACTATATACAACTATACATAACTATATACAACTTTACAGGACTATATACAACTATACAGTACTATACAGAGATATACAGAACTATATACAACTATACGAAAATATCTGCAACTTTACAGAGCTATATACAACTTTACTGAACTATATACAACTATACATAACTATATGCAACTTTACAGAACTATATACAACTATACAGAACTATATACAACTTTACAGAACTATGTACAACTTTACATAACTATATGCAACTTTACAGAACTATATGCAACTATACATAACTATATGCAACTCTACATAACTATATACAACTTTACAGAACTATATACAACTTTACAGAACTATATACAACTATACAGAACTATATACAACTTTACATAACTATATGCAACTTTACAGAACTATATGCAACTTTACAGAACTATATACAACTTTACAGAACTCTATATATATACAACTTTACAGAACTATATACAACTTTACAGAACTATATACGACTTTACAGAACCCTATATATATACAACTTTACAGAACTATATGCAACTTTACAGAACTATATACAACTTTACATAACTATATGCAACTTTACAGAACTATATACAACTTTACAGAACTATATGCAACTTAACAGAACTATATACAACTTTACAGAACTCTATATATATACAACTTTACAGAACTATATACAACTTTACAGAACTATATACGACTTTACAGAACTCTATATATATACAACTTTACAGAACTATATACAACTTTACAGAACTATATAGAACTTTACAGAACTATATGCAACTTTACATAACTATATGCAACTTTACAGAACTATATACAACTTTACATAACTATATGCAACTTTACAGAACTATATGCAACTTTACATAACTATATGCAACTATACAGAGCTATATACAACTATACAGAACTATATACAACTATACAGAAATATATACAACTTTACAGAACTATATACAACTTTACAGAACTCTATATATATACAGCTTTACAGAACTATATACAACTTTACAGAACTCTATATATATACAACTTTACAGAACTTTATACAACTTTACAGAACTATATACAACTATTTATAGAACGACTGAATCCATTACTTTGATTAAGCGATGAAAACAATGTATGCCCAGTATTGCATTCATGCTAATTTGCATATTTCCAATTTTTAAATACACAATTATAAAATACAAAAGAATGTATAAAGTGTTGATGTGTTCTTTTTTGCAATTTTCATATAATATATGGTAATTATTTTGGTTAAATCGTCATTTAAATTACACATGCTCATTATTGTGGTTAAATAAAAGTTCAAATAACACATAATAATCATTATTACATGTCCATTACATGTATATATCATCATATCATCATCTCATGTGTTGTTCTTGGATTATTCATGAATAATATCATGACTCGAATCACGTGGTTCTTGTGTGCACTAACAGACAAGCAGTTAACCTAACCACTTTTTTTCCTGGGACCCCATTCGAATCAGCGGTGAGAGACAAATGACAATGAACCGCAAAGTTGAATATCAATCATCACGGAGACTGTGTCCGGGTGGGGATTCGAACTCGCGACCCTGGACAGATAGCCGGACGCGCTATCGATTGTGATAACCAAGCTTGATTTTTAACTATGGATTTGTCTGAATAATTATTCTATATCAATATATAGTGGAGCGCGTCGTACAGTGGTAGAGCACCGAACCCATGATCGGAGTGTCATGGGTTCGATCCTCCGCCACGGCTATGTGTGGTGTCCTTGAGCAAGACACTTTTCCGCATATGCTTAGTACTGTTTCTACCACTTCGAGCGTGATTTGCCTAAGTTGTAAGAATTTGTTTCACAATCGAAATAAAATAAATAAGTTTAAACTAAATATCAATATAATTTTATGAAGATTCCGGTTTCATGAGATGCGATTCAGTCCTCTACATTTCACTCCATTTCATTTTCTATGAATGTTAGTCCATGGGAGTTACCCAAAATCTTCATTCACGCGGTAATATCTTGTTTTGTTGTTTTTGTAAGCCACTGAGGAGTTCCCCAAATTACAGGGAAATAGTTCAAGAATATGTTTTTCTCATTTTTTTCACGATTTTCACTAAAATATACAACATTCTATTTGTAATATTCAGGAAATCTCAGGGCTGCTGTCCCCTTTTAATCCAAAAATCCGTCTGTGTAGTCTGTGTTGTTTGTAAGTGGAAAACCGTTTCAGCTGGCCTCATATATTTAATCATTCTGTATTGATACGCCGTAAAACGTCATTGTATGCGACATATTCAATGGACCAAACCGTAACATACCAATAATGTATTACTTATCTTTTAAAAGTCGAAATAAAGGGTAGCCGAATGTTATATGTGCGTTGTTAAACGCAGGTTTTTTGTTTAAAGTTTGTTTTTGAGGACCTTAATGTAAATTTGGCTTAATAGTAGTAGTTGAAGTAGTAGTAGTAGTAGTAGTAGTAGTAGTAGTAGTAGTAGTAGTAGGAGTAATAGTAGTAGTAGTAGTAGTAGAAGTAGTAGTAGTAGTAGTAGTAGTAGTGGTGGTGGTAGTAGTAGTAGTAGTAGTAGTAGTAGTAGTAGTAGTAGTAGTAGTAGTAGGAGTAATAGTTGAAGTAGTAGTAGTAGTAGTAATAGTAGTAGTAGTGGTAGTAGTACTAGTAGTGGAAGTAGTAGTAGTAGTGGTAGTAGTAGTAGTAGTAGTAGTAGTAGTAGTAGTAGTAGTAGTAGAAGTAGTAATAGTAGTAGTAGCAGTAGTAGTAGCAGTAGTAGTAGTAGTACATGTAGCAGTAGTGGTAGTAGTAATAGTAGTGGAAGTAGTAGTAGTAGTGGTAGTAGTAGTAGTAGTTATAGTAGAAGTAGTAGCATCAGTATTAGTAGCATCAGTAGTAGTGGTAGTGGTAGTGGTAGTGGTAGTAGTAGTAGTAGTAGTAGTAGTAGTAGAAGTAGTAGTAGTGGTAGTAGTAGTGGAAGTCGTAGTAGTAGTGGTAGTCTTAGTAGTAGTAGTAGTAGTAGTAGTATTAGTAGTAGTAGTAGTAGTAGTAGTAGTAGTAGTAGTAGTAGAAGTAGTAATAATAGTAGTAGCAGTAGTAGTAGCAGTAGTAGTAGTAGTAGTAGCAGTGGTAGTAGTAGTAGTAGTAGTAGTAGTAGTAGTAGTAATGGGAGTAGTTATAGCTTTATTAATATTATTATCATTATCATTACCATTATCATTATCATTATCATTTTCATTATCATTTTCATTATTATTATTATAATTGTAATTATTTTTAGCAGCTGTAGAAGAAGTAGTCAGGTGAGTCATTCACTCAAACACTAAATGATCGCTCATGTAAGATTACCTGCATATGTATACAAGTATTACATGTATCAAATATCAAACAGCCGGTCGTTGAATGGTATATCACTCTTTTCTTTTTTAACCAACTCTACGGAACACTGCTACCGTTAACTTATCATTTTATCTTAGGTTTTAGACATACATTCAATAAAACACAATTAAAGCAGACGTTAATATAGGGTCCTACATGATTTAACTTTTCTTGATCAATCTGTGAATCTATTAAACGGCATGGGGATTATTCTATATGTGTGTCTGACAGTGATTTCGGAACTCTATCCACTATTAACAGTTTACGGTAAATGTTATTTACTATTAGAACATGTGTCGTTAAATATATGTTGTACTGGATTCATTAATGTTAGCGTCGTGTTCAACCATCTTTAAGTCGTATCACGAGCGTGTCTGCTCTTTAGAATCATTGTCGCAGTGAAAGGTCATGCTGGACACATAGTTGTTATTTTTGTTGTTGTTGTTGTTATTGTTGTTGTTGTTGTTGTTTTAAGTTTATACTAATTTATTTCAGCTCGATTGCGATGAAAGCTCAGAGCTTATATGAACCGCTCTCGAGACCGCTTCCTGGGTAGAATCAGTACTGAGTGTTGTTTTATGTGAGGCATCGGGTCGAGCTGGTGATCGAACCCGCAACCTCTGGCGTGAGCGGCCAACACTCTATCCATTAGACTACCACCCCGCTTTGTTGGTGTTGTTGTTGTTGTTGTTGTTGTTGTAAAGTGTTTAGCGCTGCTTTCAACAATTGCTCAGTCATCGTGACGGCGTCTACCCAGTATATTTTAGCGCTATATCACGTTATTAAACTATCCTCTAAAAACCGAACGTCATGAAAGCAACTAACTACCTACTGGCACTTGTATCACTTAAAATACTTATTGGTTTGATTGATGAATTGACTGAATATTAAGCGTCATTTTATGCCATCGAGAGCTAACAGACGATCAGTTAATGTAAGCGCTGTTTCCTGGGTACATGGAAAGTTAACCAATACTCTAGCGCACCCCATCTCCGCAAGTAACTGATGACTTTCCCACTTGAATCAGCGGTGAGAGACGAACGAAAATGAGACGCAATATCGTGTATCAACCATCACGGATATTGTTGCCGGACGGAGATTCGAACTCACGAGCCCTGGATTGATAGTCAGACGCACTGCTTTAAATGCTAAGAATCTTCTAGTACCATTTTTCAAGTATTTGGTAATACCCGACCGGGGATTGAACTCCTGAGATTCCGCATACGAGGCAGACGCTCTACCACTAGACCACCGCTGCGGTTGTCACAAATATTTGCATTACTATTTTGCATGTTATTCATATATTTGACATGACTTCAAGTCCGTGTAGTCGTAAACCGTGTAATGATTTACTGTAATAAGTAATTAAGAGAACTACTTTTTTGTAGTTGAGGTAAACGTTGCCAAAGTTTAGTGAGATTTATTAAGTACATTCTCTAAAGCGATACATGTGCTCGACATTCATCTGCGTGTCAAGTGTATTTGATTTTAGGATTGTATTTTCTCAGCAGTACAGTATTGTAAATAATGTACATACGAAAGTATGGTCATTTTTTTTAAAAGTACTATCATAAAGGCCCACAGTCATATTGTAACCTCTATGAAAAGTTTATGTCGCCTGTGATGGTTTAGAACGGTAGTGATTGAAGATGAACACTTGGTGTAAAGTTCAGCCATTGTATTTAAATTTGTATATTCAATAAACGTACTTTTACAACATAAACATTCGTTTAGTAAATAACAGTTTATACGCATTCATAAAATCATCAAGTGTAACAGGAGAAACACTTGTAGTTGAAGAAAATACATCGCATATCCGCCGATATACACTATAGTAATATAGTACATAGTTGTATAGTCTAATTAATATACTTGTCTGAAGTGGTAATTGTTCCTGTTTAAGTTAAAATGATAAAAAGTTAGTTAGAAGTCCTGCTTAGGCTTTAAGTGTAATGCACGTCCGCATATCCGCGCGTCGCATCTGGGGACCGAAACGCTGCATTACTTAAGGACTACATTGTGAATGTTGAAACTCGAAAACTAAACAATGAAACTAAAGTACGCTGCGGCTAATTTCTAATCTATTAACTCCTATTTCATAACTTAAAAGTGTTTATTGCGCTTTTATAAAATTAATTAAAAAACAATACATTTTGGTGGGTCTTTTTTAATCTTGGCAACACTCCACTAGTAATAAGTTTTGAATTGGTATCAGCCGCATGGATTAAACAAGAACAGATAAGTTGTCTTCACATGTATACGATAAAGTGGATAGATTTTGCTAAACGGATTAACGTGTAGAAATGTACCCGGCAGATAAAATAAGTACATTTAACCATGATTTTACACACAAAAAAAAATATTTTAAAATTTGAATAAAACGGTTTACATGTAAGTTCACTGTAAGATGTAACATTAGGTGTAACATTAGGTGTTACATTAGGTGTAACATTAGGTGTAACATTAGGATGCTCAACTGTTCCTATTTTAGGATTAAAATCATCGATAATGAATATTTTTGGGCCATTTTATTGTCCGCGAAGCTCGAAGCTTCTCGGTAACTTTAAATTAAACTACATTCAAACCTGTGTAAGCGGCCACCTCTATTAAGCAACCACATTTGTTATTTCCCATTTCTATGCTTTCAGAGCAAATTAACCTGTATTAAGCAACAACCTGTCTAAAGGCCACTTTTGCTCCATCCCTTAATTGGCTGCTTAAGACAGGGTTGACTGTACTTTTATCACCGATGGAAGTTCTTTACACTTTCTAACTGCATTAGATAAAACGTTTACGTTCTTTTTTCTTTTCTTTTTTTTTTTTTTTTGAATTAGGACTAGCGCCATTTTAAACACATTTCAGGTTATATATGGCCTATCCAGTTTTATCAATGAAGGAAGAACTCAGAATAAATCTGAGTTGAACCTTCGTTCTTCTGCAAGAAACTGGCAAACTTTCTCACATAAAGTTTTCGGAGCGCCTTAGACTACTCGGCCACGGAGAACCCCCATTATTTTTTTCATGTTAGTATTAAAAAAAGTAAAAGGAGAGTTAGTATAGTTAATAGCGTGTTGGACACACGCACCAAAGGTTGCCGAGTTCGATCCCCAGCTCGACACGATGCCGCTTTGAAAAAACAGCACTCGGTACTTGTTTTACCCAGGAAGCGGACTCGAGAGCGGTTCGTATAAGTATTGAGCTTTCCTCTCAATCGAACTAGACTGCAGCGTGCTAAAGCGTCCGCCTCGCATGCGGAAGGTCGTTGGTTCGATCTCCGGTCGGGTCATACCAAAGACTTAAAAAATGTACTAGAAGTTTCCTCGCCTGACGCTTAGCATTTAGAGGAGAGTTCTAGGTCTGGTCGGTCCGGTGTCAGTATAATGTGACTGGGTGGGGTATCATACCATGTGTCTGGGGCATGATACTCAAGTGTGGCAGCGCTCCGAATACGGTCTCAAGTGGACGCGGTCGCAATATGACTGAAAATATTGTTGAAAGCGACGCTAAACACCATACAATAACAATAACTCAATCAAACTTAAATACATCAACATAAACTAAAAATAGAAATATACGCATTAAACCTCGTAATAATTGGCTACATTGCAATCTCATTAAAATCAGATGAACTTTAAGCTTCCATACTTTACTTTGCGTAGAGTATGGACTCTTCAAAGTTGATCTGGTTTTAATGATATTGGTCACATTGGAACATTGACGTTTTTCAAGTGCTGGTTTTATAACTACTACGGAAAACGTCACCGCTACAAACTACCAGTAAAACACTTCTAGTTTTATGGCAATCAAGGAAATTCGGTAAAAGGGTGTCAAACTGAAGTGAGTTTGTTGTTCACCGTTTGTCTTTCGGTATTGAACTTGAAACTAGACCTATCAATAACTTCAAAAATGCATCACCTACATGTATAACTTTCTGTTTAGTAATGGTGGAAACTTTATTGAATCACAAAAAGGCAGGTCCATTTCGAAGACAATGGTTGATTCCGTCCTTTTAATTTTGTCTTATTTATGAGAAATTCGTTCATACACAGGTCGGCTTTTTCTGTTTTATTCGTCATTGTTTTAGTATAACCTGTTATTGGCCAATGTTTGACTTAATCGCGAATTTTTTTAATTTTTTTTTCTAGAGTACAAATTATATCTGCACAGTATGAAGGCACATAAACTGGTAGTTTGACCAGTTTGTTCTGTATTTTTTAAAGATAATGCAGTGACATCCCTCATTTATTTTAAAAAATACGTCCTCAAAAGCTCATAAATACATCCATCTGTTGGAATCCTATAAAAGTCACTTTTTTCACACCAGTGATGTCTTATTGCAGTATGTGCGATGCTGGCCTTTGCTTTACTCATCTGCGGCAAGAAAGCAAAGCCCATATGAACCATTTTGAAAATATTTCACACAAAATTACATTTTGTAAACGAAATAATCATGCTACTGTGGCAAAAAAATTTGTAATAAAACGGTTTAGACTGATTGCAGTAGAAATGCGATTGTCAGCGTACCAACAGTGTCGGTTTTCACAATTGTGTTACATGTACATGCGTATATACCTATGTTGTTTTATTTTTTCAGCGGCAGCACCTGTGTGTTCTCCGTCAAGTTATTCTGTTTCTGTCGGCATTAATACGACCACCGGCACCACATTGACATCGTTGACGTGTACAGACGCTGACGTCGGTGAAACTATCACATATTCTATTGATAGCACATCAGGTATGGATGTTATTCAAACAAATGTCAGCGTATAGTCACGTGATTTCGGTACATATTTTGTTAACCTGTTTTAAGCGAGACGGTACTGCAAAGGATAGAGAGTTGGCCGCTCAAAGGTTGCGGGTTCGATCCTAAGCCCGATTCGATGCCTCTCATAAAACAACACTCTGTACTGGTTCTACCCAGGTAGCGGACCCGAGAGCGGTTCATATAAGCTCTGAGCTTTGTGGCACCCTTAGTGTAACAAAACCCTTAATTGTTACACTAAGGGTAAGGGTCATAGCCGCAACCTTAGTGTAACAAAACCCTTTATTGATACACTAAGGGCTAAGGGTCATAACCGCAACCTTAGTGTAACAAAACCCTTAATTGTTACACTAAGGTCTTAGGGTCATAACCGCAACCTTAGTGTAACAAAACCCTTAATTGTTACACTAAGGGCTAAGGATCATAACTGCAACCCTTGCACAGTGTACAAAAATGGGTTTTATTACAATTAGGGTTACAGTTGCGGCCCTCGGTGTAACAATTGTCACGCTGTTACACTATTTTGTTGCACTATTTGGTCAATGTTTTCAAAGGCTCTAGTGTTCGTCTTGTTTCAGATGGGTATACGTACTTCAGCATGACGGGAGCAAACGTTGTTCTCGCAAACCGGCTTGACGTAGAGTACGGTCTGGTCACGTGGACGGTGCGGGTGTTGGCTGTCGATGACAATGTAACACCAACTACAGGTTTGTAGACAACAGCAATTATTGATTGTATCTTGGTGGTCAAGCCTTCTTTACAACACCCTGTGAGGTATGTTACGGCGGTCATGTCAGCGCACCTATATAATAATCGTTCTTGGGATTCACTAAACAGCAATTATTTTGCCACATATTTTCAAGGCCGTAAAAAGTTCATGAACAATCATAACCGAGACTATGGTAGGGCAGAGATTCGAGTTCACAGCCTCTGTATTGTGGAACCCGCGGCGGTGGTCGAAGGGTAGAGCATCCTCCTAGCATGGGTTCGATCTCCGGCCGGGTCATACCCAAATATTTGAAAAATGGTACTAGAAGCTTCTTCGTTAGGCGCTCAGTATTTAGAGGATAGTTCTAGGTCTTGTTGGCACTGTGTCAGTATAAGTGACTTGATTGGGTATCATACCATGCGTAACAGAACTTAGAATACCGTCTGAAGTAGTCACAGTTGCGATATAGCTGAAAATGTGTTAAAAGCGACACTAAACACCATACAATACAAATATAGTTTACTCTCAAATGAAATAATCAGCCTCAGAAATGAACTCCCGCCATCCAACCCCATTTCAACTTGTTTGGCTATTTGTTGTTCATACACAATTTAGGAATGTCTTGTAAATAAGATAAACGTAGGTATGAAGAAGATTCGGTTATTTTAGTTCTCAACATATTTTAATTAATTAAAGTTGATAACGGTGACCACCTACACATCACATCAAAGAAATTATCTTAAAATGAAATAATGATAAATTAATGTTTTTATCAAGTTGAAAGCTTAATATTCAACATGCATTTCATTAGAGTTTTTTTTTGTTTTGTTTGACTATATACCGTTATTCAGTTATATGCCATCGAGGTCTAACCAGCGATCAGTTAGCCTAACCACTCTTTGCTGGGGTCCTGGAAGGTTAACTAGGACAAACGCACACCCATCTCCGCGAGTAACTGATAATGATCCTACTTGAATCAGTGGTGAGAGACGAATAGCAATGAGACACAATATCGTGTACGAATTATCACAGAGGCAGTGGTTGAATGGGGATTCTAACTCACGACCCCTTGACTGATAGTCAGACGCGTTATAGGCAGAGCTAACCCGGTCCGGCTGCATTCAATTAAAAAAACATGATGATATACTATCAAGGTGCGAAGGAAGTTCTATAAAATATAATTTATATAGTTTTACATGTACTTTCACCGACAGGTACAGCAACAGTATCGTTCACGACGTTCCAATCCACCACCACGACCACGACAACGCCCGCACCCCCGGGTTATAGCTGGTTTGACGCACAGGCCAATGTCATACTGCTGGGCGTGGTGGCCGGCCTCACAGCATTCATTACTGGTACCAGTATTGTTCTAGTTTAAACTACATTCCTTCTCGTGCATTTCGTGAGTTACTTGAATATATGTGTGAGTATATGAGTATTGTCGACCAGCATGGTCAATAGGTAGAACGTCAGGCCTAAGACAGCCGAGTCGTACGTGCGATTCCGGCCGCTACCGGAAAACATTAAGCAAGTCGGTTTATACGAAATAACCTAATACCGGTTCGTTCAAGGAATATAATTTTAAGGTGTAAGAATTTCGTCTCGTAATCGATGTAAAATTTAACTAGTCTAGACTGATTTAAGTGACCTATAATAATTTTTCCCATCGGTGCAAAAATGTACCACGAACCTTCATATTTTATATACACTTGGTACCTTAATGCAACAGGGAATTGTTTGTTATATAAATATAGAAATCCCTAATCCATTCATTGTAATTATTATTTCTCCAAACACCATGCAAAATTACACGTATCCATGTAGCTTGTCAACATGCTCTGATATACGCCGACATAACCCTTTTTATCTTTGCTGATATTGGCTCGAGAGGTATGAGGGACTGGGACAGGGTACTTTTGTGTCGAAAGTTTTTGTCTGGTTTATTTCCAGGTTTCTGCGTTTTAATGTGTTTCCGGTTCCACCGTATCGGGACGTGCTTACCCTCTAGCTTCACGGAATATGGACAGTGTCGAGCAAGTTTCACGAGGCAGTGCGACTGCTGCCCGATGTAAGTAAATAAACGCTTCTGCTTTCTTTGTCGTTTTGATTTTGAAAGGGGGAGGGACGAAGCGACTTGTCTGTTAGATGACATTTTAACATCTGTTTGTTTACGTATCTTTTTAACGACATGTGTGGTCCTCTGTGGCCGAGTGGTCCAAGGCGCCGTCTCAAGATAGCTGACCTCTCACCACTAAGGTCGTACATTCGAGTCCAAATCGCTCCGAAAACTTTATTTAAGAAAGTTTGCCATTTACTTGCGAAAGAACGGTGATTCTACTCTGATTCATTCTGAGGTCTTCTTCCACCAATAAAACTGGATATGTCATACATGTATAACCTGAAATATATTGAAAATAGCGTTGTACAAATATGAATACATATCAATCGTATAACTTTTAAACGATGTGTAAAATGTATATAGTTATATTAAATTGAATATAAATTGTGCATACATGATTTCTACTGTAAATATATATAAATTTATAAATGTAAAATGACATGTAAATTGCGTATCTGTATATACATAATATACTATATATAATTCGAAGAAAACTACAAATTATGTATACTCTTTATAACATGCGAAATGATTGTTTCAAATATTCAAGTGATCTAAATGAGCGATTTTTTATCACCAGACCATGTGATTTCTACGCAGCTGAAAAGGACGAACCGTTGGTGGGAGAATCGCGACCGGGTAGACACATGATACCTCTTCCAGAACCAATCACGTAAGTTTACAAATCCTCCAAACAATCAAAAGGACTGGTATACAAATATCTCTCACAGAACTATATCGTTATAAGTCACACAACCTTTCCTAATCCAATACATAAGTACATAAAACCTTTCAATGTGTCAAAGATATCAGTACACACAACATCTCCAAATCCAATACTTAAGTACACAAAACCTTTCAATGTGTCAATGATATAAGTACACACAACATCTCCAAATACAATACCTAAGTACACAAAACCTTTCAATGTGTCAATGATATAAGTACACACAACATCTCCAAATACAATACCTAAGTACACAAAACCTTTCAATGTGTCAATGATATAAGTACACACAACATCTCCAAATCTAATACCTAAGTACACAAAACCTTTCAATGTGTCAAAGATATAAGTACACACAACATCTCCAAATCCAATACATAAGTACACAAAACCTTTCAATGTGTCAATGATATAAGTACACACAACATCTCCAAATACAATACATAAGAACACAAAACCTTTCAATGAGCCCTCTCCAAATCCAATACATAAGTACATAAAACCATTCAAAGAGCCAATTGTATAAGTACATACAACCTCTCCAAACCCAATACCTAAGTACACAACACCTTTTAATGAGCCCTCTCCAAATTCAATACATAAGTACATGGGCCAATTGTATAAGTATACACAACCTCTCCAAATCCAATACCTAAGTACACAAATCCCTTCAAAGAACCAATTGTATAAGTACACACAACTCCTCTAAATCCAATACCTAAGTACACAAAACCTTCCAAAGAACCAATTGTATAAGTACACACAACCCCTCCAAATCCAATACCTAAGAACACAAAACCTTTCAAACAGCCATTTTTGTAAGTACAAGCAACCCTTACACCTCCAATACCTTAGTACACAAAAGCTATCGATGAGCCAATTTTATAAGTACACACAACCTCTCCAAATCCTATACCTATTTACACAAAACCTTTCAATGAGCCCTCTCCAAATCCAATACATAAGCACATGTACATGGGCCAATTGTATAAGTATACACAACCTCTCCAAATCCAATACCTAAGTACACAAAACCTTTCAAAGAACAAATTGTATAAGTACACACAACCCCTCCAAATCCAATACCTAAGAACACAAAACTTTTCAAACAGCCATTTTTGTAAGTACAAGCAACCCCTACACCTCCAAAACCTTAGTACACAAAAGCTATCGATGAGCCAATTTTATAAGTACACACAACATTTCCAATTCCAATACCTAAGTACACAAAACCTTTCCAAACCCAATACCTAAGTACACAAAACCTTTCACTGAGCCAATTTTATAAGTACATACAACCTATACAAATACAATGCTAAATTCCACAAAACCTTTCCAAGAACATCTCACAGAAGCAATAACTTTAAGTACACAAAATCTTCACAAGAACCAGTGATTTAAATACACAAAACATCTCTCTACCTGATAACATACATGTATTCAAATGGGTGTTCCGTTCTATTGTTCCAAGAAGGTTAGAGTAAATAACCAAACATGTTTTTCACATTACAGGACTCAACAGTTGTTTATTCCAAAGGAGCCCAGCCAGTTGCGAGACGAGTATATACCAGACAAACCACCAGGTACGTCTTATCACAAACTTAACTATTCAAACAGACAGGCGAATTACTGTTAAGAACACTTCAAAAAATGTTTTGAATGCAAATGATCTTTATGAAAAAATCAAAGCACTTGAGTACTGATTGGGGCGGTCGTTGTTGTTTTTTGTAACAGACAACCAGGTTAGTTTGCACACGTTAACGTAAAATAATCCCGATTACCATTGAATAATACTAATATAGGGTGTAAAATCTACATGTTCTGTGCTAAAGGTTAACCTTATTTTCGAATTAGTCAGAGGAGGTAATTGAATGTGTTGAATTTGAAAGTGTATTTGTCTGCTATATAGTAAGAATGTTAAAAACTCTTAAAATTGGCAAACGTCCATCACCAACATATTTGTTCAACTCAATGATATGAGATTTATATATACAACTCAACTCCGTGATATTCCGTGAAATGCCAAGCTTTCTATCATATAAGATTTATCAAAGCTCTCTGAACCTAGCACGTTCAAATTCTACTTTGATATATTCATTTACTATTTTTTTATTGATTTCTCTAGAGCAACAGTGCAATATTTAGTTAAAAACGCGAAAAGTGGAATTGTGTCTGTCGACATTAATAGCTATTTTTAAAACTTGTATTTTCCATAACCCTAAAACGCCCCTCAAAAACGGTACTGCAGTTGCCAAAAATGTTAAGGAGCCGACTTTTAGACACATCTGGGTGTTTGTGTATTTTAACCGTTAAATATGTTAACATGGAAACAATAAAGAGTTGCAATTATTGTTAATATATGAAACATTTATGAAATAATAAAAACTACCACTGATATAATACATTACTCGATCAACCTCGAATTATTTTCAGAGATATAAGTCGACAACCTTTACTTTATTTTAAAACATTTGGGATAACTCGCCAGTCAGACGATCGCCTTTATTGGTTAGATCGCATGAGCGACCGAACCCTATATAAGGGCGAGTTAAAAAATTGACTCTGGGCGCTGCCATATTGAAACGTCACGATCACGTGTTAAAAACACGGCATTCGCCACATGGAGGTCGCCATTGTTTTTCTAAACAGTGCATAATGGGAATGTACAAACCTCTACTGATATTAAAACCTGGTCATGTTCCGACCACTTTCCGGCCAAAAGGAAAATTCAAATACGGTGTTTGTAATAATTGAATGTGACGTTTTAATGCACTAATTCAGATAGCTATGAATTGTTATTTGCATATTTAATCAGGAAAGAAAAATGATAATGCCTTCAAGCAAGAAATTTTCTAAAATTCCTTGCGTAAATGAGGTTTTGAAACTTATGTTTTTGACAATTTATCGCCGTGTCTTACAGATTCCTTCCGAGTTAATGTAAATAATTTTCAAATAGCGATGTGTTTACTCAATTATTATAATATTTTGAACCCATAACAATGAAAATAATAACAAAATAAAACAGCTACAGTTGTTTATTTTATTCGACACAACAGAAATATAAAGATATAAGTGTAAAGTGTTACATATTTTCAGCATGTCGTCAGAATTAGATATATCGCCGAATACACAAGTTTTGGAAAAACAGTAATTTTTAACTGTTGATTTTAAAAATGATATATCCAAAAATTGATTTAAAATATGGATACGAATTATTTTAAAATATATTATTATCACAGTAGTCAATTGTATAGAACATAGCAATAGTAGTTAGAAAATATATAAGGTAAGTTTTGTTTTCTAAATATGCAAATGACAATACATAATGATTGAGATCAGTAAAATCAATAAAATGAATACAATAAGTAATTTTCTCAACTTGAAATCCACTCCCAAAAAATGCCAGCTTAGGTAAGTTCAACTCGCATTTTCAAAATATAGCTCGCATTTTGCGAGATGCGAGTGCTTAAATTCGAGCCCTGAATAGTACTCTCTGATGAGGTTATTAAAACATTTTTCACATTTCTAAGTATAACAAGGGCAGTAATTTTGCTTAAAACACAGCTATCTCTTTTGTATCTCTAATGGAAGTGGAAACAGTTGTGATGCTCCATTGATGTATGACCAGTAGTAACTGAGATGTAAGCTTGCAAACAAAACTTCAACCAAGTTTTCTAAATATTAAAGGGACAATAATGCTACATTATCTAAACAATTAAGTTGTCCCACTTGTCCTATTGTCTCCCTTTCAGAACAGTTATGGACACACTTGTAAGTTAAGTTTCAGTGATGTATGACTAAAATGATTGAGACAGAAGCTTGCTATATGTATGAGTAATAGTTGCTGAGATAGAAGTTGGTTATAAAGCTTGTGCCAAATTGTCTAAGTATAAAAGGGGCTATAATTCTGACTATATTTAAAAGTGAGGGATCCTACTTGTCCCCTTGATTGCTGTAAAGGATGGTGAACACACATGTGAAGTGTAAATAGATAGTAGGTGCTAAAAACTTTCACCAAATTGTCCAAGAATAAAAGGGTGTCATGCTTCTGATTAAATTGAAACTGTGTTGTCTCACTTGTAGCCTCAAGGAGTCCCCTCAAGTTACTGTTATGGCAGGGAACACACATTTGAAGTTTCATGGATGAAAAAGGCTAGTAGTAACTGAGATGCAAGCTTGCTGAAGTACTTTAACTGAAGTTTTGGTTAAGTCGCATGAGCGACCGAACCCTATATAAGGGCGAGTTAAGAAATTGACTTTGGACGCTGCCATATTGAAACGTCACGATCACGTGTTAAAAACACGGCGTCGCCACATTGAAGTCGCCATTGTTTTTCTAAACAGTGCATCATGGGAATGTACAAACCGCTATTGATATTCAAATATAGTCATGTTCCGACCACTTTCCGGCTAAAAGGAAAATTCAAATGCGGTGTGTGTAATAATTGATTGTGACGTTATAATGCACTAATTGAGATCACTATGAATTGTTCTTTGCATATTTAATCAGGGAAAAAAATGATAATGCCTTCAATCAAGGACTTTTCTAAAACTCCTTACTTAAATGAGGTCTTGAAACTTATCTTTTTTGACAATTTATCGCCGTTTCTGACAGATTCCTACCGAGTTAATGAAAATAAGTTTCAAATAAAGATGTATTTACTCAATTATTATAATATGCTGAACCCATAACAATGGAAATAATAACAAAATTAAACAGCTACAGTTGTTTATTTTATTCGATACAACAGAAATATAAAGATAGTTTACCGGTGTGACATATGTTCAGCACGTCGTCAAAATCTGATATATCACCTGTGTATTTAGTAACCTGTACAAGGAACCAAACTTACACATTCATTCACTTTAATTGCCACATCGTTTATAAGACCTAATCATTGGATGCTTTTTAAAAGCAGCCAACTTGTTAGAACGAGTATTGATTGGCGATTTATCCGATAATTTCTATGTTCATTGTTTATCAGTATAACGGGCAGCTCTAGAAACGTTTCCTTCCCTGTACAAGTGTTTAAAATAGAAAATAGGCAAAATCAAACTCCGAAAACTGTCTATTTTCCAATAAAGCACATTATTTATCCATCAAGACAAACTGGAAATAAAATAAATAAAAATACCAGAACAATCACAAACTGAATAACTCCATTAAAAGCTTTTGCCCCAAACTGTTAAGTTGTCTGTACGCGGTGGCGAACACACGTGAGAACGCGATGGCGAACACACGTGAATTTATGTTATGGAGTAGTGAAATAAAACGGAAGTGCCCGCTTCAGGTAACATGTTCTGTATAGAGATGAACCACCGGGTATGAAAAAAAACTACTATTTGCAAAAAGTGCAAAGGCGTATTTTTTTTAAATTGCACCGCTCCTTACCATAATTATCTCAGTTAAGCTCAAAACGCCGTTTCACTTTTTGCAAAAAAATATAAGTTTTGCATGGCCACTTTATATAACCGTGGTTTGACGGCGTTCGTTTTTGTTACGTGAATTTTCATGAAAGGTTAAGGAAGTTATCTGCAAAAATGTACTGCTTCCTCACACATTGCTAACACACATAAAACCTCAGTCATCAACGCGGTAACCATAAAGATTCGAATTTAAACGTTTACACCGAGTACATATTAATGAATTTGCTATAAATGATTGTGCGTAACTATTATTTTTAGAACGATCCCACGTAGTGACACCTGTTGTCATGGGCAATGTGAACCTGTCAGATGTTGGATTCGACGGTATGAGATCTCCAGGATTCAATGCTCCGATGTTCACGCAATACGGAGGCACACGTGACCATCCACCGCCTAGATTTTGAAGTGATCTTCACGTTAGAAGTGATCTGCACGTAGAAGTGATCTACACGCAGAAGTGATCTGCATGTAATACAAAGGATGTCAAATGATTAAATAATTAACAATTGTTATTTGTTATTGAGTATAAGTGTATTGTTTAACTACTATTATGGACACAATATATATAAGTACATAATTATGTATAACTTTACTGAATGGAACAGCTAACCCGCAACCTGACATTTTATGTTTCTGACATTTCATATATTTTCTAAAAAAAAAAACATCAATGCAATTTCCTTGAAATTTTGACTTGAATAAGAAAAAAAACATTTAGATTGCTTAAAAATACAAAATTGTCTGTTAATAGGATACACAACGTTTGATATAGATACTCCATATTTTGACGACTATATTGGAAGTACGAAAATGCCTAGCGGTTTAGCTGTTCCGTTCAGTTTACTAGTACGGACATAACATATATATAAGTATATGGAGTTAATAAATTAAAGGTTTGTATAGTTTATGTATTGTCTTCGTGGTGCTGGACATCTACGAAATGTCTGTGATGTTTCCGAAATGTTTGTATAATGTGTTCTTGTTAAGCCTGTTTTATTTTGAACATCCAGAATTTGAAATTTCAGCACCTGAGTTTACATATTAGTATTTAACATTTCATTCTTTGTTCAGTGTGATGGCATTCGGTCAATATATATATTTAGTTTATTATATATCATTATGAATTGTTCAATCTGATTGGTTGCAAAACTGAACAAAACTGGCCAATAGTTCCATGCTTTTGGTTAATAGTCATTTTCCTTAGATAAATACTTTTAACTATTCGCCACTTGAAATGTAGATGGTTGCATAATATGGACCGGGTCGATTCAGTCGGAATATTATCACATAGTTGATATAAACTGTTTAAGTATGTCATACATGACAATGTTTTCCAGTAGTTCCAAATTATATACAGTTTCATTTCATTAGACAAAATGTCCATAAAACTAGGAAAAATTCCATTTGAATTAGAAATAAACCTGAATTAGATTGTTTCAACAGTCGCCGTAATATTTCTACTTAACGGAGGCACATTCTGTTGCTTTTTTTATACCAGAAAATAGAAAAGAAAGAGTGGCTATCGTAGGTGAAAATAGAACAGAAATAATGGCTATAGTAGGTGAGAATAGAAAAGAAATAGAGGCTATCATAGGTGAAAATATAAATGAAATAGTGGCTATAGTAGATGAGAATAGAAAATATATAGTGACTATCGTAGGTGAAAAAAGAAAAGAAATAGTGACTTTCGTAGGTGAAAATAGAAAATAAATAGTGGCTATAGTAGGTGAGAATAGAAAAAAAATAGTGGCTATCGTAGGTGAGAATAGAAAGAAATGGTGGCTATAGTAGGTGAAAATAGAAAAGAAAAAAGTGGCTATCGTAGGTAAGAATTGAAAAGAAAACGTGCCTATCCTAGGTTTGGGTGAGAATAGAAAAAAAAGAATACTGGATGAAGGATAAGAATTACGACAGTGGCGTACCATAATGATATATATATTTTTTAAATGTATTTGTTTGACTTCATTTGTGAAACAAATTCTTGGAACTTGGAGACAATTCAGAATATATATTACATACTTTGCGAATATCGCCCCGTACTTCAACTCAGTATTGTTGTTTATGATTGGCCTACCGCGCACGAGAACGATTATCGCTCCACCCACTGACCACGTGACAGTGTTTGTCCAAGTAAATACAATGTAATGTTTACTTAGACATTGTTTTGTTTGTCTAAGAAAACTGGCCGTGTAGCACCCAATATACATCTCTGATTGGATAATTGACGTGTTTGATTGACAACCCACGTCAGGTCAATTCCTTGCAATTATGGAGCTCATTGGGTGTTCTCTATGCAAATAGAATACCGCTTTGTATTCCATGTGACATGGGTGTGTTGCATTTCCATTATTATTGAATTTCATGGATAAAGCAAATATTTAATCCCCATTGGCCAGCAATCAAAAGTTACTATTTCACCGACAGCTACTGTTTACCGTCTCAGCGGGGGTAAAATCTTTATAAAATGACGTCAAGGTTTTGTCACCCGCTCAAGGGTGTAACAGTTTTTAATCTTTTGAGCATTTATAAAATGGGTATGTCTTTTCCAATATAGAAAATGAAATATAGCGCAAAATACATTTAAACCATAACATTTATTTTATGATTTGTGATGAATTATAGATATGTTTTGCATGCTCGTATTTATTTGTACAATACATTCAATAGTAATTAGATTTCTGTGATCATATGGAGACGCGACGGCTTCCTATTTATGTATATAAACAACATCGAATCTGACAAAATCATGATCTATTTAATTGTGTAAGAATACTAGAAACGTTTGGTTTTTGTAATGTAATTTCACACTGCCATGAAAATCGAGTTGTCAGTTAGTGAAATAGTTTCCTTTCCATACAGAAGGTCGTTTAAGGAGGGGTCATGCGGGTAAGTCAATTTTATTTCGGTCATCATACTTTGTCTATAGTGGTGAAATAGTCTGCAACAAAATAAATAATGATATGTACATGTATCCTCAATTTCACCACAAAGTCAATTTGGATTTGCTACGATGTTTGTATTAAATAAATGTTGATTCAGACTACATCAGTTAGTACGGAGTAGTGTATGATATATTTGGGCAGTTCGGTTACCTACATAATAGTGACTGAAAAGGGTACATGTAATTGTTAAGTGATTCAATTATAACGTTTGACACTGACTCTGATAAAGACTATTACAACGGGTAGAAAAAACGTTACTAAACACTGCTAAATCAGAAACATAAAAACAGAGGTATATTATTACAGGGTCTTGTCTAAATTTCGGGTGCCACATTTGGTGTTTTCTAAACATTGGAGACATAATTTCCCCTGATCCAACACAGTTTTGTTATTTTGGTATCAAAAGAAAGGGCTTGATTATAACTCTGGGTCGTCCACTTTTCATTTTTAAATTTAAAATAATGAAGCATTTTACTCTTACAGTTAGTGTTGTATGATCATATTTTCACTCTTAGCCCATTATTAAAGTAAGGAATAAAAAATCTTTAGATATTGATATGAAATTTCGACACCGCTCCATAACTTACTTTGTCATCCCTTTACCTAAAATTTATATTTCTATGATGATGTGTTATAAAATATTGTTGTTAAAACGAAAACACTAACTATTTATGTGTTAAAAAAATCATTTTACATTTTTAACCGTAATAATTTAAATCAGAAAAAAAATATAAACAACTAATAATTGGATATAGACAACATTTGAATCAGCTTTACTTTGGTACCAAAGTTATTCAATTCATACAAAAGTTCAAAGAGTTATTAAAGACATATTAAAGGTGCCACCCAAAATTTCAATCGTGTATGACTGAAAGAGAGGTTAGAAATGTTACACATATTACATCAGTCTAGCTCTTACACCAACAACCTCTGGGGCTGGGCCCGATTAGGTCAGTATTTAGCGTGAGTTCCAATCCCTGCCCGGCGACAATTTTCATGATGGCTGATATACGACATTGCTTCTCATTACCATTCGTCTCTCACCGCTGATTCAATTTGGAAAGTTATCAGTTACTTGCGAAGATGAAGTGTGCTCGAGTACTTGTTAACATTTCAGAAACACAGCAAACAGTGATTAGGTTTAAACCCTCGATGGCAGAAAAATGACTGAGAGCCAAATAATTAAGATGTAGACTGAGAGCTCAACCATGTAAATGTAGACAGAGAGCCAAACCATGGAGATATACACTGAGAGCCAAATAATTAAGATGTAGACTGACAGCCAAACCATATAGATGTGGACTGAGAGCTAAAACATGTAAATGTAGACTGAGAACCAAACAATGTAGTACAAGAGCCAATCCATTTAGATGTAGACTGAGAGCAAAACGATGTAGACTGAGAGTCAAACAATTTAGACTGATAGCCAACCCATTTAGATGGAGCTTGAGAGCAAAACGATGTAGACTGAGAGCCAAATAATTAGGAGGTAGACAGAGAGCCAAACAATGTAGAGGTAGACTGAAAGCCAACCAATGTTGATGTCGACTGAGAGCCAAACCATGTAGATATAGACTGTGAGCCAAATAAATAAGATGTAGACTGGCAGCAAAAACAACGTAGATGTAGACTTGGAGCAAAACCATGTAGATGTAGACTAAGAGTCAAACCATGTTGATGTAGACTGACAGCCAAAAAAAAATAAGAAAGCCAAACAATGTAGATGTCGACTGAAAACCAAACAATATTGTTGTACTCTGAGAACCAAACAATGTAGAGGTAGACTGAAAGATAAACCATGTAGATGTAGACTGAAAGCCAAACCATATTGGTGTAGATTGAGAACCAAACCATGTATATGTAGACGGAGAGCCAACTAATTAATATGTTGAATGGTAGCCAAACCATATCTATGTAGTCTGAAAGCCAAACAATGTAGATGTCGATGGAGAGCCAAACAATGTATTTGCAGACTGAGAGCAAAACAATGTAGATGTAGATTGAGAAGCAAGCAATGTAGATGTAGACTAAGAACTAAACAATGGCAATGTAGACCGAAAGCTAAACCATGTAGAGGTACACTGAGAGACAAACAATGTATATGTAGATTGAGAGACAAACAATGTAGATGTAGACTGAGAGCCAAACTATGTAGATGTAGACAGAGAGCCAAACAATGTAGATGTAGACTTAGAGCCAAATTATGTAGATATAGACTGAGATCAAAACAATGTAGATATAGATTTAGAGCCTAACAATGTCGATGTAGACTGAGAGCCAAACAATGAAAATGTAGACTTAAAGCCAAACAATGTAGGTGTAGACTGAGAGCCAAACAATTTTGATGTAGATTGAGAAACAAACAATGTAGATATAGACTTGGAGCAAAACAATAAAGATGTAGACTTAGAAGCAAACAATGTATAGGTAGAGTAAGCGCCAAACCATGTAGATGTAGATTGAGAGCCAAACAATGTAGATGTAGACTTAGAGTCAAACAATGTAGATGTAAACTTAGAGCCAAACAATGTAGATGTAGATTAAGAGCCTACTAAGACAGATGTAGACTAAGAGCAAAACAATGTAAATGTAGACTGAGATCAAAGCAATGTAGATGTGTTCTTAGAGCCAAACAGTATAGATGTAGACTTAGAGCCTACCTATGTAGATGTAGACTTCGAGCCAAACAATGTATATGTAGACTAAGAGCCAAGCAATTTAAATGTAGAATTAGAGCCTACAAATGTAGATGTAGTCTTAGAGTCAAACCATGTAGATGTAGACATAGACCCGAACAATGTAGATGTAGACATATAGCATTAAAATGTAGATGTAGATTTAGAGCGTATCAATATAGATGTAGACTAACTATGCAGACGTAGACTAAGAGCTTAACAATGTCGATGTTAACAAATAGCCTAACAATGTCGATGTAGACTAAAAGCCAAACCATGTATATGTAGACTGAGAGCCCAACCATGTAGATGTAGACTGAGAGTAATATGCTGTAGATGTAAAATGAAAGCCATCCCATGTAGATGTCGACTGAAAACCAAAACAATGTAGATAAAGACGGAGAGCCAATCAATGTAGATGTAGACTGAGAACCAAACAATGTATATGTAGACTGAGTGCCAAACGATGTAGATGTAGACTGATAGTCAAATAATTAAGATGTAGACTGAGAGCCAAACAATGTAGATGTAGACTGAGAACCAAACAATGTAGATGTAGACTAAGAGCCTAACAATGTAGATGTGGACTGACAGCCAAACAATGTAGATGTAGACTGAAAACCAAACAATGTAGATGTAGACTGAGAGCCAAACAATGTAGATGTAGACTGAGAGCCAAACCATGTAGATGTAAACTTAGAGCCAAACAATGTCGATGTTGACTGATAGCCAAACAATGTAGATGTAGACTAAGAGACATATACTGTAGATGTAGACTGAGAGCTTAACCATGTAGTTGTAGACTTAGAGCCAAACCATGTAGATGTAGACTTAGAACCAAACCATGTAGATGTTTACTCAGAGCCAAACCATGTTGATGTAGACTGTAAGCCAAACCATGTATAGGTACATGTAAACAAATGGCCAAAACATGTATAGGTAGACTTAGAGCCAAACTATTTAGATTTAAAATTTAGACACAAACAATGTAGATGCAGACTTAGAGCCAAACCATGTAGATGTAGACTGAGAGCCAAACAATGTATGTGTAGACTGAGAATCAAACAATGTAGATGTAGACTGATAGCCAAACAATGTAGAAGTAGAATTAGAGCCAAACAATATATATGTAGACTGAGAACCAAACAATGTAGGTGTAGACTTACTACAAAATAATGGAGGGGTAGACTTAGAGCCAAACTATGTAGGTGTAGATTGAGAGCCAAATCATGTATAAGTAGACTTATAGCCAAACCATGTAGATGTAGACTTAGAACCAAACAATGTAGATGTAGAATAAGAGCCAAACAATGTAGATGTAGACTTAGAGCCAAACAATGTTGATGTAGACTAAGAGACAAACCATGTAGTTGTAGACTGAGAGCCAAACAATGTAGATGTAGTCTGAGAGCCAAACAATTTAGATGTAGACTTAGAGCCAAAGAATGTAGATGTAGACTGAGAACCAAACAATATAGGTGTAGACTGAGAACCAAACTGTGTAAATGTAGACTTAGAGACAAACAATGTAGTTGTAGATTAAAAGCTTATCAATGTAGATGTATACTAAGAGCCAAACCATGTACATGTAGACTGAGAACCAAACCATGTAGATGGAGACAGAGTGTCAAACAATGTAGATGTAGACTAAGAGTATACTAATGTAGACGTAGATCGAGAGCAAAACCATGTAGACGTAAACGGAGAGTCAAACCATATAGATATAGACTGAGAGCCAAACAAAGTTGATATTAAAAGAGCGCAAAATAATGTAGATGTAGTCTGAGAGCCAAACCATGAACATATAGACTGAGAACAAAACCATGTAGATGTAGACTGAGAGTCAAACCATGTAGACACTGAATCAGAGCCAAGTAATGTAGATGTAGACTAAGAGCCAAACAATGTAGATGTTAACGTGGAGCCAAACAATGTAGACGTAGATTTAGAGCCAATTAATGTGGATGTAGACTTAGAGCTAAATCATGTATATGTAGACTAAGAGCCAAACGATGTATAAGTAGAATGAGAACCAAACAATGAAGATGTAGACTGAAAGCTAAACGATGTAGACTGAGAGCCAAACCATGTAGATGTAGTCTTAGAGCTAAACCATTTAAATGTAGACTGAGTGCCAAACAATGTATATGTAGTCTGCTAGCCAAACAATGTAGGTGTATGCTTAGAGCCAAACAATGTAGGTGCAGACTTAGAGCGAAAACATGTAGATGTAGACTGAAAGCCAAACCATGTAGGTGTAGACTGAGAGCAAAACAATGCAGATGTAGATAGAGAGGCAAATATTGCAGATGTAGTCTTATAGCCAAACGATGTACACGTAGACTTAGAGCCTAATAATGTCGACGTAGACTAAGACCCTAACAATGTAGATGTAGACTAAGAGCCTAACAATGTTTATGTAGACTGACAGCCAAACAATGTAGATGTAGACTGAGAGCCAAACAATGTAGATGTAGACTGAGAGCCAAACAATGTAGATGTAGACTGAGAGCCAAACCATGCATAGGTGGCTGAGAGCCAATCCATGTTTAGGTAGACTGAGAGCCAAACCATGTATAGGTAGACAAATGGCCAAACCATGTAGATGTAAACTTAGAGCCAAACAATGTCGATGTTGACTGATAGCCAAACAAGGTAGATGTAGACTAAGAGACATATAATGTAGATGTAGACTGAGAGCTTAACCATGTAGTTGTAGACTTAGAGCCAAACCATGTAGATGTAGATTTAGAGCCAAACCATGTAGATGTTTACTCAGAGCCAAACCATGTAGATGTAGACTGTGAACCAAACCATGTATAGGTACATGTAAACAAATGGCCAAAACATGTATAGGTAGACTTAGAGCCAAACTATTTAGATTTAAAATTTAGACACAAACAATGTAGATGCAGACTTAGAGCCAAACCATGTAGATGTAGATTCAGAGCCAAACAATGTAGGTGTAGACTGAGAATCAAACAATGTAGATGTAGACTGATAGCCAAACAATGTAGAAGTAGAATTAGAGCCAAACAATATATATGTAGACTGAGAACCAAACAATGTAGGTGTAGACTAAGTACCAAACAATGGAGGGATAGACTTAGAGCCAAACTATGTAGGTGTAGATTGAGAGCCAAACAATGTAGATGTAGACTTAGAGCCAAACAATGTAGATTTATACTGAGAGCCAAATCATGTATAAGTAGACTTATAGCCAAACCATGTAGATGTATACTTAGAACCAAACAATGTAGATGTAGACTAAGAGCCAAACAATGTAGATGTAGACTTAGAACCAAACAATGTAGATGTACACTAAGAGATAAACCATGTAGTTGTAGACTGAGAGCCAAACAATGTAGATGTAGTCTGAGAGCCAAACAATGTAGATGTAGACTTAGAGCCAAAGAATGTAGATGTAGACTGAGAACCAAACAATATAGAGAACCAAACTGTGTAAATGTAGACTTAGAGATAAACAATGTAGTTGTAGATTAAAAGCTTATCAATGTAGATGTAGACTAAGAGCCAAACCATGTACGTGTAGACTGAGAACCAAACCATGTAGATGTAGACAGAGTGTCAAACAATGTAGATGTAGACTAAGAGAGCCAAACCATGTACACGTAAACGGAGAGCCAAACCATGTATATGTATAGGTAGTTGTAGATTAAAAGCTTATCAATGTAGATGTAGATTAAGAGCCAAACCATGTACATGTAGACTGAGAACCAAACCATGTAGATGTAGACAGTGTGTCAAACAATGTAGATGTAGACGGAGAGCCAAACCATGTAGACGTAAACGGAGAGCCAAACCATGTATATGTAGACTAAGAGCCAAAGAATGTAAATCTAGACATATAGTCTAACAATGTAGATGTAGATTGAGAGCGAAACAATATAGATGTAAACTGAGAGTCAAACCATATATATGTAGACTGAGAGCAAAACAATGTAGATGTAGACTGAGAGCCAGACAATGTTGATGTTGACAGAGCGCAAAATAATGTAGATGTAGACTGAGGAGCCAAACAATGTTGATGTTGACTGACAGCCAGACAATGTACATGTAGACTGAGAGCCAAACAATGTAGATGTAGACTTTGGGCCAAACAATGTAAATGTAAACTTAGAAACAAACAACGGAGATATAGACTAAGAGCCAAACCGTGTTAATGTAGACTTAGAGCCAAACCATGCAGATGAAGACTCAGAGCAAAACCATGTAGATATAGATAGCCAAACCATGAAGATTTCGACTAAAAGCCTAACAATGTAGATACAAACTTAGAGCCTAACAATATAATTGTAGAACAAGAGCCAAACAATGTAGATGTAGAACGAAAGCCAAAATATGTAGATGTACACTGAGAGCCAAACCATGAAGATGTCCACTGAGAGCCAAATAATGTAGATGTAGACTGAGAGCCAAACCATGTAGACATAGACTTGAAGCCAAACAATGTAGATGTAGACTTAGAGACTAATAATGTAGTTGTAAACTTAGAGCCTAACAATGTAGATTTAGACTTAGAGCCAAACAATGTGTATGGAGACTGAGAGCTAAACAATGCAGATGTAGACTGATAGCTAAACCATGTAGATGTAGACTGACAGCCAGAAAATTTAGAAGTAGACTTTGATTCAAACAATGTAGATGTGGACTTTTAGCCAAATAATGTAGATGTAGACTTAGAGCCAAAATATGTAGATGTAGACTTGAAGCCAAACAATGTAGTTGTAGACTGAAGGCCAAACCATGTAGATGTAGACTTATAGCCAAACTATGTAGATGTAGACTGAGAACCAAACAATGTTAATGTAGACTAAGCGCCTTATAATGTAGACTGAGAACCAAACCATGTACATGTAGAGTGAGAGCCAAACCATGTAGATGTAGACTGAGAGTCATACAATTTAGATGTAAACTAAGAGTTTAATAATGTAGATGTAGACTAAGAGCCAAACCATGTAGACGTAAACGTAAAGTCAAGCCATGTTTATGTAGACTTAGAGCCTTACAATGTTGACGTAGAATGCGAGCCAAACCATGTATAAGTAGACTATAAGCCAAACCATGTAGATGTAAACTGAGAACCAAACAATGCATATGTATGCTTATAGCCATACAATGTAGATGTAGACTGAGAGATAAACAATGTAGGTGTATACTTATAGCCAAACAATGTTGATGTAGACTGAGAGCCAAACAATGTAGATATGTAGACTGAGCGCCAAACAATAAAAATGTAGACTGAGATCCAAACAATGTCGATGTAGATTATGAGCCAAACAATGTTAATTTCGACTTAGAGCCAATCCATCAAGATGGCGACTTAGAGCCGAACAATGTAGATGTAGACTGAAGAGTCTAACAACGTAGCTGTAGACTGAGAGCCAAACCATATAGATGTAGACTGAGAGCCAAACCATGTAGATGTATACTTCCGCCAAACAATGTAGATGTAGACTTAAAGTCAAATAATGTAAGTGTAGACTTCAAAGCCAAACAATGTAGATGTAGACTGAGAGCCAAATAATGTAGGTGTAGGCTGAGAGTTAAACAATGTTGATGTACGCTTATAGTCAAATCATGTTGATGTAGACTTACAGCCAAACCATGTTGATGTAGACTTAGTGCCTAACAATGTAGATGTAGACTAAGAGACAAACATTGTGGATATAGACTAAGTGCCAAACAACGTAGATGTAGACTAAGAGACAAACATTGTAAATGTAGACTAAGAGACAAACAATGTAGATGTAGACTTAGAGCCTCACAATGTAGATATAGAGTAAGAGACAAACAATGTAGATGTAGACTAAGAGATAAACATTGAAAATGTAGAATAAGAGACAAACAATGTAGATGAATACTGAGAGCTAAACAATGTAGATGTAGGCTTAGAGCCTAACAATGTAGATGTAGATTGATAGCCAAACCATGTAGATGTAGATTGAGAGCCAAATCAGGTAGATGTAGACTGACAGCCAAACCATGTAGATGTAGACTGAGAGCCAAACAATGTTGATGTAAACTAAGAGCCTAACAATATAGATGTAGACTGAGAGCCAAACCATGTTGATGTAGACTGAGAGCCAAATAGTGTATTTGTAGACATAGAGCTTAACAATGTAGTTGTAGGCTTTTAGCCAAACCATGTAGATGTAGGCTTAGAACCTAACAATGTAAATGTAGACTTAGAGTCAAACAATGTAGATGTAGACTTTGAGCCAAACAATGTAGTTGTATAATGAGAGCTAAACCATGTAGATGTAGATTGAGTGCCAAACAATGTTGATGTAGACTAAGAGCCTAACAATGTAGATGTAGACTAAGCGCCTTACAATGTAGATGTAGACTGAGAGCAAACCATTTAGATGAAAACTGAGAGCCAAACCATGTAGATGTAGACTGAGAGCCAAACAATGTATAGGTAGAGTAAGGGCCAAACCATATATTTGTAGACTTAGAGCCAAACCATGTAGATGTAGACTTAGAGCCAAACCATGTAGATGTAGACTTAGAGCCTAACAATGTCGACGTAGACTAAGAGCCTAACAATGTAGATGTAGACTTAGAGCCAAACAATGTAGATGTAGACTGAGAGCCAAATAATGTAGATGTAGACTGAGAGCCAAACAATGTAGATGTAGACTGAGAGCCAAACAATGTTGTCTAAGATGTAGAATAAGAGCCAAACCATGTATATGTAGACTGAGAACCAAACAATGTAGATGTAGACTGGGAGCCAAAACATGTAGATGTACTGATAGCCAGACAATGTAAATGTAGACTTAGAGCCAGACAATGTTGATGTAGACTTACAGCCAAACAATGATGATGTAGCCTTAGAGCCAAAACATGTAGATGTAGACTTAGTACCTAACAATGCAGATGGAGACTTTGAGTCAAACCATGTATATGTCGACTGAGAGCCAAACAATGTAGCTGTAGACTGTGAGCCAAACCATGTAGATGTAGACTTAGAGCCAAATAATGTAGACGTAGACGTGAAGTCAAACCACGAAGATGTCGACTGAGAGCTAAACCATGAAGATATCGACTGATAACCAAACCATGAAGATATCGACTGAGAGCTAAACCATGTTGATGTACACCAAGAGCCAAACCATGAAGATGTCGAATGAAAGCTAAACCATGTAGATGTCGACTCAGAGCCAAACCATGAAGATGTCGACTGAGAGCCAAACCATGAAAATGTCGTCTGAGAGCCAAACCATGAAGATGTAGACATTATTATATTTCATGATTAATGTAACGAAAGGTGGCGTCGAATGAAAGCTTTGATGATTTTGATACAACACCGTCACTTTTCGTATACAGGGTATACTTTTGATACAACACCGTCACTTTTCGTATAGAGGGTATACTTTTGATACGACACCGCCACTTTTCGTATAGAGGGTATACTTTTGATACAACACCGTCACTTTTCTTATAGAGGGTATACTTTTGATACAACACCGCCACTTTTCGTATAGAGGGTATACTTTTAATACGACATCGTCACTTTTCGTATATAGGTTATACTTTTGATACGACACCGCCACTTTTCGTATAGTGGGTTTACTTTTGATACGACATCGTCATTTTTCTTATAGAGTGTATACTTTTGATACGACGCTGACACTTTTCGTATAGAGGGTATATTTTAACCGACGCACAAATGCTACTGTACGGGTTAGTTTGTTTTCTCTGAGGTTTAACGCATTTTCAACACATTTCAGGATATACATGGCATATCCAGTGTTTTGTGGAGGAAAATATCAGAATGATTCTGAATAGAACCAATGTCCTTCTGCAAATAACTGTCAAACTTTCTCACATTAAGTTTTTGGAGCGAGCGGGACTCGAACCTACAACCTTAGCGGTGAAAGGAAACTGATATTGGGACGGCAGCCTAGACCACTCGACCACGGAGGACCCTACCTGTCACAATAAAGCTGTTTTATACCAACAATAGTCTAGGAACAAACAGCCACACAGCGCCCTCTAGACAACACAGGGATGTCACTTGACATTTGGTAGCTACATATAGACCATTATCTGACCTTTATTACTTGTTGTGGTATCACTATAAAGATATTTTGGGAGAATATTCCCCAAACCAAAGAGTCATATTGGTCATAAAGCGCTCTGAAACAGAGGAGACAATTCCAAAGAAGGCAATCTTTGATAATGCCCCAATTTCAATGTGTTCAGTCGAGATAGTATTGATATATAATTACTGTTTAAGATTGGTGAATATTAAATGAAAACTGCAGGTGCTAGAGTGCACACAACTTCAAGTAATTCAAGTGCCATAACTCCCAACAATATTTATCTCATTTTCCCAGCTCTAAAATGTGTTTTTATGGTTATAATTACTATGTCAGATTGGTGAAGATTAAATGATAACAGCGAGTGTCATTGTGCACAATTCAAAGCATAACTTTTGGTGATTCAATGTCCATAACTCCGACACAAACTAAACGATTTAGCCAAAGTCTTGTCTGATATATTTTGATTATATAACTACTGTGTAAGTTTGATTAAGATGCTGAAATGAAAATGAAATGAAAACTGAGATTGCTAGAGTGCACAAAGCGTCAACTAACGCAATATTTGACGATTCAAGTGCCACAGCTCCGGCATTGATTGTCCGATTAGACCAGTTCACGAACTTCTCCGATTGTTATGATTATATAACTACTGTGTAAGTTTGATAAGGATCAAATTAAAATGCAAATGCTAGAGTGCACAAAATGTCAAAAAGTGCATGTTTTGATGTTTCAATGGCCATAACTGTGACATTAATTATCCATTTTGGACAGTTCAAAAACTTAACCGAGATATTATGATTATATACTTACTATATAAGTTTGGTGTGCCAATAAAAACAGCTACTAGAGTGCACACAACAAAATGTTCACGGACAGACGACGGACACAGGATGATAAGAATATTTCACTTTGAACTTTGCCAATTTCTGGTGGGGATGGTGGTGGTGGTGGTGGGGGGGGGGGGGGGGGGGGGGTGAGGGGGGATAAAAATGACATTTACACGTAAACGTTATTTTATTATTATGTTTGCAAAAATCTGACGATATTTAACTAAGAAAAGTGTAGGTTTTTTTTTAAAATCTTAACTATATTAAAATATATATATAATATTATGTATAAAATATGTGAGTTATATGAAATTCGAAAGAAGATTGCTTTTTATTTAAACAGAGGTTTAACAAATGATTCTGAATAAATAAATGACACTGCTTAAATATAAATTGTTTGATTTGAATACTGTACATAAATCGGGATTAAATGTTCCCTGTTTAGTGCAGATCATTGTTCGAATATATCCTACCACAGTACTTGTCTCTCTGTCTTATATGTACGTGTACGATGTCTGACTATACCAGCACGGGTTTACACTCTGTCTTATATGTACGTGTACACTGTCCAACTATAGAAGCACGGTTTTACACTCTGTCTTATATGTACGTGTACGGTGTCTATCTATACAAGCACGGGTTTACACTCTGTCTTATATGTACGTGTAGGGTGTCTAACTATACAAGCACAGATTTACCGTCTGTCTTATATGTACGTGTACGGTGTGTAACTATACACGCACGGATTAAATCTCTGTCTTATATATACGTGTACGATGTCTAACTATACAACACTGTTTTACACACTGTCTTATATATACGTGTAGGGTGTCTAACTATACAAGCACGGTTTTACACTATGGCACATGACAACTTTGCTAAATTTTCCCTTTACTCTTCCATAAAATTATATCTGCTTTATTCGTTATCAAATTGAATATTCCAGCATTTGTGTTAACTCTTAAAGTTTCTTTCTATTTTATAAAGGAACATAACACGAATACGATAAATGTGATAAATTGTGTGAAAGGCATATATATCAATTGTTATCGTTAATATAGAAAAAACTGAAGGAAAATATTTCTTTTATAATTTTTTACTCATATTTATCGAAGTATGAACGTGTCCTCATACGTTTTATATCAAAAATGTTTTTTTCAATTCTTAAATATAAAGATTCTTGTAATAATAGATGGATAATGATATCTCCATAATGTTTTATTATGGTTACGTGTTAATAACAGGTGTAACCACGGGTTTAATGCGTGAGATCCGACTTCAAGATTGCCCTGTATCCCTTTAAACATATTTTTGTATTAATCAAACCTTTCAAATAAGTAAAACTGACAACATTAAACAATTATAGCCGTTTCTTCTTCTTTACTCATAAAACGGAAAATTTCCACAATGCTTTTCACAAGTATCCATGTGTTCCGAGTGATTATAATTCAGAACTATTATTGTTACGAAGTACACGATAATAACACGTACATTGTTCCTTGGTGTGAATTTCTATCAGACGTCTTAACATTCTCACTTCCCATGGCGCATTATTGAACAAATGGGATAGACAGAGTCATCTACAAACAAGTAACTTTATTATGACACAACAAAATCATGAAATAATATATATTTTATAACGATCTTCCTTTATCCACGAATTCACTAATGCACCATTTGTAACGACATCTGTCATCTATCTAAACTTCATTTCGACAAATTGTAATGAATATTTATATCCCAACCAATAATACCAGACGACACCTTGTTTACTATTTTCACCACGGAGATAAAGTCCATTAAGATTTGAATTAAGACAGGCATTGTACCACCATGCACCTTTATACAGGTTAGCACATTCACGACCACTGTTATCATTGTCCCTATCCCTGGTGGAGAACTTGTTGTTGTTATGGAAGCTCAACGAATCTTCGGCGTCCCCGCTGTATCCGCTCACTGTCAGTTTATAATCCTCCGCTTCTGATCCAACACGGAACTTTTCATACTTCGCGAATCTCTGATTATTTTCAAAATCTTTTAACTCAACTCGTAATTCATGACAGCATGGTGACGTCAGGATGCTCAAATAAGTATTCCCGAGCCAAAACTCTCCTTCTAGATCACCAAAGCCGATTTTATAATCAGTCCAGTTTCGGAAAAAATCGACGGTTCCGTCCACACGCCTCTGAAACACTGTCCAGCCACCACCGTCTGTTTCCTGGTCGCAGTAAACACGAATTAAAGTGTTTCCAATAACTGGGTATATATCATACACACCGTTTACAGTTTTCCCGCGTTTATACCATTCCAGACACGAAGTCACCTTTTTTGTCGTCTGCAAAATGTTGTTCACCGTATCAGATAATTGAGATAAAACATCTGTAATATTTGAAATTGAAGAAAGTAATTCCATTTTGACTTCTTCTAAATTTCCAGCAACCGTACCTTCAAATCTTGATAATGCTTTCCCGTTATCTCCAGTTATTTGCACTAATTCGTCAAAACGCTTGTTTGTTATTGAATGATCGTGCGATGCGTTCAAGGCGTATTCGATCATCATTTCGGATCTGCTGTTATAACGTGTCACCTCATTCTCCAGTTCCGGTACCCGTCTCCTTATCCTTGAATTCAATTCTTTCTCATCCGCAAAACCACCAAGTATTAGTTGAAAACTCTCATTGATGCCTTTCATCTGTTGAGTCACTTGGTGTGTCCATGTCACTTCATCGACAGCGTAAGCATCTCTGGAAATATTATCGACCTCTAATCTAGTAAAGTTACCCATTTCTATCGAACTGTTAAGTCTTTTATCAACTTCTTCCAATTTTGCAATAACTGTTTTTGTGTCATATTGCAACAAATCAATTTGATCTTCAACTAATGCAAGACGCCTTACAAGGCGCTTCATATTGACAGCTGAACACCTATTTCTGTAAACCACACAACATATCACCAAACAGAATATTTCAAAAAGGAAATGCATGATTCCTTTAGCTCGCAGTATTTAAATAACGAAACAGAACTTAGTTCCACTCACATACTCTCGCTGATATGAACTTCAGTTAGAAGTGTTATACTATATATGTTAATATAATTGTTAATCGCTGCTTAAAGCTACATTTTAAATAATGTTTGAACCGAAGTAGACAGACAATTTGTTTTTAACCAAGTGACGTTTTACTAGTGACGGTGACCCCAGTTGTCACTTCTTCTGTATGTATCTGGCTTATAACCCGTATTCTATATTAATATTTTGATGCTGACTGTTTTGATAGTTATATTTTTGAATGCTACCTCTCTATTTAGATATATACGAGGGTTGTTCAATAAAATTATCGTGATTATATTTGGTTTATATCTTCAAAGTAATTTTCTTTAACAGAAAATAACTTTTGAAATCTTTTAAGAAACTTCCAAAATATGTCTTCATGGTCTGTTTTGTGTATATCCATCAGACACTGAAATACCACATTTTTGTTGGCAATACAAAACTTTCGTCTGATTTGGTTGTCATATTGTGCTGCCATTATTTCTATGAAGTTCGAAATAGTGAATTCATGATTAATTTTCTTGCTATTACCATATACGAGGGGTTATCCAGAAGTTCGTGGACACATGCTATAAAATAAAAACTACATCTTATATATGTGTAATATTTTCAGTTTATAGTATTCAATCTCAGTGTAAGTTGTATACAAATTTTAAATAAAATACACAATATAACAAATAATTTACATACATTCGATATACACCATGTACAGTGATGTGCCGCAGGTCAATTTTGAAGGCGACGTCGCGACGTCAATTCTTCTCAAAGTAAGCACCGCTATTTTCTATACATTTGCGGTGGCGTTCTACCCACTGATGAAAAACTTGCTTGTACCAGTCCGATGGGTATGAATACAAAATGGAATTAGATTCCGTTTGAAGTTCTTTTAAGTTATTAAAATGTTTGCCCTTCAATTCGCACTTTAATTTCGGAAAGAGTGCGAAATCACACGGTGCGAGATCTGGGGAGTACGGCGGATGTGGAAGAACTTCTGCCTCCATTTGTATTTCAATTGTCGTCTGCACTTCTCTCGACGAGTGAGCTGGTGCGTTGTCCTGATGTATTATAAGTCCACCCTCATAACCAGTTGGGTGCTTCCTAGTTATTGCTCTAGCAAGATGCCGGCGAAGGACCTGAAATTTATACGAAAAAACAAAAACAATAAGAAAATCGAGAATTAATTATTTAAATGTCACGTTCCTTAATCTGCTAAAGCTGTAAATATATAAATTATATAGAATTTTGTATTTTTATAGTACATGTAATACGTTGTTTATTTTATTTTTAAAACTATTGTTAAATTATAAGTAAAATATATGTTTGTTATAAAATCGGTACCTTTGAATAATACAATGCGTTGACAGACTGGCCTTTCGGAACGGCATGGCTCAGGATTATTCCGTTGATGTCCACTGACTTGACTGTTGTTTCGTTTCCGGATCATAATAAAACAACCATGTCTCGTCGGTAGTTATAATCCTATTTAGGAATGAGTCGCCCTCTTTTGCGTATCTCGCTAGGAACTTCCTAGATTCTGTTACCCGGCGTTCCATTTCATGATCTTTTAATAATCGGGGAACCCATCGCGCACTTATTCGGCTCATTTTCAATTCATCTTTGATGATTCTATGAACGGTGCCGTAGCCCATATCCAAATCCTGGCATAGTTCATATATTGTTACTCGGCGGTCCTTGTCTAGAAGATCTTTGACTAATTTAACATCACTTTGACGTGATTTTGACGTTGGGCGACCACACCTTTCATCGTCCATTATGGTTTCCCGGCCATCACTGTATTGCTTATGCCATTTGTAGACTAGAGAACGTGCGACAGCAGGTTTCTTTGAGGCTCTGTTTAGAAGTTCCATCGTCTGTATCGGTGTATGCCCGAGATTTACGCAGAATTGTATTGCCGCTCGTTGTTTTAACCGTTCTTCAGACGCCATTTTTACGCACTCTGGCGAAGACCTCCTCAATGAAATATACGCTGGATTCGAATGCTTGCGCGTAAAACAACAAATGATGTTAAATTTAAAGACGTTAATGACGTTGCGTCAAACATGTATGTTTTCCCGCGGAATTGAAGAAATATATTTTTAATAATTAACATATATAAATTTGAGTTTATTAAAAAAATTGAGCTGCGGCACTTCATGTGCATGTACGTTACTATGGTTACTATAACTTTATAATGGTTGCATGAAAAACAATAAATTACTTACTATAGATTTGTAATACATAAATGTTTAAGTTATGTAATTTACACTTATGAACGTGTGCACAATAATTTTTTTTTAATATTTGTCCACGAACTTCTGGATAACCCCTCGTACATGTAAAAACTGCGATGCACGTTCTCCACTTGCGGAACATGCACTAATGCAGCTCCACACATGAACACATTTAGCAACCCTTTTCCCAACTATATTTGACTGCAGCGTATACGACTGCATGCGATTAGATGACGATAAAAAGTCTTCTGGAAATCGTACGATGTTTGTTGGTATAATCGTACGATGTTTGTTGGTATCATCGTACGATGTTTGTTGGTATAATCGTACGATGTTTGTTGGTATAAATGTTTGTTGGTATAATCGTACGATGTTTGTTGGTATAATCGTACGATGTTTGTTGGTATAATCGTACGATGTTTGTTGGTATAATCGTACGATGTTTGTTGGTATCATCGGATGCACAACATATAAATCTATCTGTCTGTGGAATTTCACGATTAACATGTTCACGGTTCATAATTATTGGGACGAGTGACATTTTCTTGAGTGTCCCTCGTCTTTATAAGATTTAAAAAACATTGAAATAAGACGAATGTGATATAACACGTTTTTGTTTGTTTTCATAATTCTTTTTTTTTCTTTCTCAGAAATACACATTTATTAATTAAAGTAATCGAGTTGATTAGTAAAACTCTGGATAACTGTGTGCATTACCTGTTCCTGCAAATTTGCTCTCACGTAAACTGAGTCATATGTTGGCAGAACCATCCCACTTGCCTATAATAATACAGTTTTGCTGCTATTGTGATGTAATTATATTGTTATAAGCAATAAATAATTATGTTTAAGCGAAGTAATTTGTCACGTGACCAATATTATACAATTTCGTGACGGAAATACTTTCATGGTACAATCTTCAGCACGCGTTTCTTTCATTATGTAATTGAAAAATATGCATATAGATTAATTGAATATTTACACAAAACATATTTTGATATAACAACGATCTCTGAAAATCATTTTAAAACTCTTTCATCACATCTCCCCATATGCCATAACTCTGCAAATCCCTCTGTTAAGAACAATAGTTCCGTGGGTTAGACTTACAGGAAGCGTGGCGAGGATGCAATCAATACTGTAGAATTATACACGACAAACAAATTCCTGAACATTTCACGCAACACTTAGTTTGGACTCACTTCTGGATAACTGAATACAATACCAATGGTTCTTAAAGTGTCTTGTTTCCATAGATATACATCTATGTATCCAAATAACTTGGATAAGCAGGGAAAACACTTAAATACTTAAATCTTAGAGGGGAAAACAGGTAACCATCATCTTATAATGGTTCAATTAATACTGAATATTGTTCCATTAATTTCAATAAGTAACCAGTCAAAATTAAGTGAAGTTCTTTTTAAAGGATTTAAACAAAATGTTGGCGAAACAGAAACCTGATTGCTTTGTCACAATTTCATACAGTTTTTTAATTGTTTCTGGTGTCTGCACCAAAATCTGTTTTTATTTAATTGCATAATAATTTAAATTTATTTTATAACTTCACTCGATTTTATAATGCAATGAGTTAGATAAATGATATTTTATATATCTAACTCAGTTCAACAGTTTTTTTATTCAGGGCATATTTAGGAACTTTCTATTAGAATCAAAAGGCTGGTTGTCTATATAGTTTGACCTTATCATTATTATACTGGATAAAGAAATAAGGATGATTTTCAGGCTCTACCAGTGCGCCATATAGATGACATCTTGTCGAATTTTAGAAATTTTAACACCATTAATTTTGAAGTATTCCATACGTATGTTTACCTATACGTCTGTGTTAACAGTACACTGTAATGTGTATATTGAAAAGACGAAAACTGATCGAAATACATTTGTGTAGAGCTTAAGCTTGTTTTTGTTTGGTTGATTTAATGTTTAGCGTTATTTATATGCCATCGTGGGCTAACAGACGATCAGTTAATCTAACCACTCTTTCTTTGGACCCTGGAAGGTTAACCAGTGTTGGAGCACACCTATCACTGCAAGTAACTGGTAACGCTCTTTTGAATAAGTGGTGAGATACGATTAATAATGAGACACAGTGTAGTATATATCACTCATCACGGAGACTGTGACCAGGCGGAGGTTCGAACTCGCAACCCCAGGATTGATAATCAGACGCACCACCGACTGAGCTTAACGGGCTCGTGAATGTATACAGTTACTGTATTTCAACGTTCCTCGTCTTTATGTGGCATAAGTTTACATTATTTATCTAACTCACATAGGTTGTGGCTTTCTCCTGAAGGAACGATTATACAGCTTTAAGTATTATTCAATGGTTTGTTAAGAGCCTTATTTATTTGGTTGAACAATTTTGACTTGGAGATTTTTGTATACCGATATATAGAAATTAACACAAGATTACCGTGATTGATGTTTTACTAATATATGAAGTATTGCTTTAAAAAAATTTTGACTGGTAGTATGTATTTGTATACAGTCATATTACGGTGTGGCAAACTTACGTGACATAATGCTATGGAGCGGTGTAAAAAAACAGAAAGAAAAGTACCCCCTTAAGGTCACAATTTTGCCGATAACTTTCTTAATACTTCATAAACAATCACAAAACAAAGACGAACGCCATCGCTGTATAGAGATAACCCGTCGGCGCTATCAAGTGTCCTTGCATAAAGTGCAACGGCGTACTTTGCTCAGTTGATTATGGTATGGAGCAGTGCACTTTACAAAATATGCCGCTGCATCTCTCTCGTATGGCCACTTGATAGCCCTGTATACAGACGTAACGTTCGTCTTTGTTTTATGAATTATCATGGCATTTTAAGAAAGGTATCTTCACAAATAATGTCTTTTATCGGATTTGTTGCACCACCCCATAGCATTATGCCACGTGTGTTCGCCACCGTGCATATGGTAGTTGGTAATGGAATAAGTGTTTTATCGTTTAAGATCCTCTTCAATCATCGCAATTTTTACCCTTAACTTTTGACATGGCTCTAATTAAGTACAAGTAGTGCCAGCGAGGCGATGCAAAACAGGAGGTGCATCTACTCCAAGTCCTCACACTACTTTAGTGTTTCCTCAGTTTATAGAGGAAGCTACTTCAGCGTTCCATGCTGTAATCAAACTCGATGTAGGTCAAACATTTATAGGAAGAAGTGTTTTTTAACTTTTCATTTTTTAAAACGTACTATGTTTATTTCTAGTTACAAGCCGAAATGTAAACCCTACGTATCTTAGGGAAAGATATCACTTGTGAAACTAAACATTGCAAGTCACATAAAGATTTTCAGTGTTACACAATATGACAACATCAGCATGTAAATTCTAAAAACGAAACTAGTTTTTATAACTAATTTACTCTGAATATTTCCAAAGTGTTAACTGTTACCATACATATCAGTAAACAAGGAGCAGCGCAAATTGGCTTCCATATACAATGTGGTGCTGCTCGTAAGGTCATCTGAAAGCCCGCAGTACTACCGGCACTTCCCAACATTTACCATTGAGCGTTCGTCGTACGTCCCAACGTTACCTTAACGTGCGATATGTATATTTGTATTATAATATGAATTAAGGTATAGCCTCTCTTATGACGTTTACTTTAGACGTTTACATGTTTCTTTTTATTATATTCATTTTCAGGTTGGCCGTGTTGGCATTTTACATTAAGCTAATAGAGAACAATGCAACCCAATACCTGACTAGTTCCTGAGTTCGATCCCCACCAAGGCCATGTGTGGTACTCTTGAGTAAGAAATGTTATAGACGTGTGGGTTCGATCTTCCAGCCAGGTCATGTTTGGTACTCTTTAGTAAGATATGTTAGAGGCTCGTGGGTTCGATCCTCCACTACGGCCATGTGTGGTACTATTGAGTAAGACATGTTGGAGGCTCGTGGGTTCGATCCTCCACCACGGCCATGTGTGGTACTCTTTAGTAAGATATGGTGGAGGCTCGTGGGTTCGATCTTCCACCCTGGCCATGTTTGGTACTCTTTAGTCAGATCTGTTGGAGGCTCGTGAGTTCGATCCTCCACCACGGCCATGTTTGGTACTCTTGAGTAAGACATGTTGTAGAGTCGTGGGTTCGATCCTCCACCACAGCCATGTGTGGTACTCTTGAGTAAGATCTGTTGGAGGCTCGTGGGTTCGATCCCCCACCACGGCCATGTTTGGTACTCTTGAGTAAGACATGTTGGAGACTCGTGGGTTCGATCCCCCACCATGGCCATGTGTAATACTTTTGAATAAGACATTTTGGAGACTCGTGGATTCGATCCTCCACCACGGCCGTGTGTTGTGCCCTTGAGGAAGACAAGTTCGAGGTTTGTGGGTTCGATCCTCCACCATGGCCCCATTGTGGTATTCTTAAGTAAGACATGTTGGAGACTCGTGGGTTCAGTCGACCACCACGGCCATGTGTGGTACTCTTGAGTAAGATATGGTGGAGGGTTGTGGGTTTGATCCTTCACCACGGCCATGTTTGGTACTCTTGAGTAAGACATGTTGGAGACCCGTGGGTTCGATCCTTCACCACGGCCATGTTTGGTACTCTTGAGTAAGACATGTTGGAGGCTCGTGGGTTCGATCCTCCACCACGGCCACGTGTAGTACTCTTGAGTAAGATATGTTGGAGGCTCGTGGGTTCGATCCCTATCATGGCCATGTTTATTTCTCTTGAGTAAGACATGTTGGGGACTCGTGGGTTCGATCCTCCACCACGGCCATGTGTGGTACTCTTGAGTAAGACATGTTGGAGGCTCTGGGGTTCGATCCCTACCATGGCCATGTTTGGTTCTCTTGAGTAAGACAAGTTGGAAACTCTTAGGTTCGAACCTCCACCACGGCCATGTGTGGTAGTCTTGAGTAAGACATGTTGGAGGCTCGTGGATGTTCATATTATTCATATACAATGTAACAGAAAACGTATGTTTGATTATGGTGCTGCTCGTAAGGTCATCTGATTGCCCACTGTACAACTGGCATTTCCCGACATTTACCATTGAGCATTCGCCGTACGTCTCAACGTTACCTTATCGTGCAAGATGTATATTTGTATTATATTATAATGGTAATAAAGTATACAATTCCAAACTGATGACGTTTATTTTAGACGTTTACATATTATTTATTATTATATTCATTTTAAGGATGAACATCTGTGCTTTGTACATTTAGTTAATAGAGTACGATGCAATCCAATACTTAACTAGTTTCTGAGTTCGATCCCCAGCCACGGCCATGTGTAATACCCCTGAGTAAGATGTTTTGTACCTGTCCCACAATTCATAGCAATTGAATGCTTACTAGACTATGACGTCATTCAAACCTTTCCTTAAGCAACTGACCAATCAGCTTGCTCGTAACAATTGCTAGTTAACGGACCCAATCTGTAGAGAAGACTAAGTCAACAGTGTATTCGGGGAATAGCTTTTCATACAAGATCTCGAAACCTTGTTTCTCGACAATCGATTTCGAAAAATTGGACGAGCACTCGGCCATTCCCTTTCAACTATATTTTGCAATTTTTAACGATGATTAAGATATATTACATTCCTGGCAAGTCATTATGAATGACATAAAGTGTAGTTAATGAGAAAGTATACATGCGTACTCACGCAAACACACACGGACACACGCACGCACGCACGCACGCACACATACGCACACACGCCCGCACACACATATATACACAGACATTCACATGCAAACATACATACACGCACACACATATGAATGTATGTTGAGGTATTTACTGAAGAGCGGGAATCGTTTTATTTTTTGCTTTTTTTTTTAAATGAAATTAAATAAACACACACACACACACACACACACACACACACACACACACACATATGTGTATATAAAGTATTATCTGGTTGGTCACTGATATTCACGCGATCGGTTATGGTGTGGTAGCTGTTACAGAGTCAGGTGAGAAAAACAAAATACTATAACGAAATTAATTATTGGAATCTTCTGGATTCGTGAATGAAAATTTGAACACTTTCGAAGAGATTTGTGTTGTCTTCATATGAATGATCGTCTGATCCATATTACAACTTTTTGACATTGAGTGGATGGAACAACCTTGTGTTTTGAAATAATTTAATTCTTTGTTGTACAAAAAGAATGCAGTTAAAAAAGTAATGTTCAGCATCTTCCACTCCATGCGTACAGATACATGTTGGATAATTTTCTATATGATTAACGTAAAGATCATGATTTAAGTTACTACAATTATTTCTTAGTCTTGCATGCTGTGCAGATAATATTCGTATACCGTAGTTGAAATGTTTTGGAACTAAAACTAGATGAAAACAAGTATTTATAAGGTTTCGTTTATATATTGATAATGAGGTGCTTCCATTAAAGCAACTGATAGTTTATTCCACAACGAAACTGTTGATGGAATGAAAGAATTTACAAATAGCTCAGTTCGTCTGGTAATGATATCTTGTGAGTTTCTAAGATCGTATGTTGTTCAAATACTAACTGTATCGGGAAATAAATCTATTAAGTAGTTTGGTGTCATACCATGTTTTATTTTGTATGCCAATATCAATTTTTGATACTTTCTTCTGTCTGACAGAGATAACCAGCCAATTTCTTTATATAATTTTGAAATGGATATTGATCTTGTGACAGTAACAATTCTGGCAGCTTCATGTTGATTTTTTTCTAAGCTGTCTTTCTCGTAGCAGGTACAGTTATCCCACACTACCGAGGTGTATTTTAAAATTGGGCGAATAAGTGATATATAAATTTGATTAAGAGAGTCCCTACATATTTTAAATTTAACTTTTCTCATCATGCCAAGAATTTTGGATGCAGACTGTATTATGTTTTCAATATGAGCGTGCCATTTACCATTATTGCTGATTGTAAGGCCCAAGTGTTTGTGATTTTCAACAAATGTAAAGGATTACGAACTTTTTTAAATGTGAATAATATTGCTTCAGTTTTCAAGGGATTGAACGTAACTAACCATTGTTTTGACCAAACAGATAACATAACTAGATCGTGATTTATTATATCTTCAAGATCTGATATTTTTGTAGCAGAGCGCGCTAAGGAAGTGTCATCTGCAAACAAACGTGCAAGACTTAATAAATTGTCTGTTATATCATTTACGTAAATTAGAAAAAGTAATGGACCCAGGACATATCCCTGCGGTACACCAGCATTGACGGACATTGTATGAGAAGAGGATGTGCCGACAAATACCTTTTGGCTCCTACCGGAAAGATAGTTATTGAACCAATTTAAGATTTTGCCATTTATACCGTATTGTTGCATTTTGAATAGAAGGCCTTTGTGCCAAACACGGTCGAATGCTTTAGAAATATCACAGAAGACCATACAAGTGTTAAGTTTAGAGTCAGTTGAATTTAACAATTTGGTGGTATATGTCGATTAATTGGTATACAGTGGAATAACCAGTTAAAAAACCTGATTGTCTAGAATATATAAGATTCTCAGAGATAAGGTAATTATATATATACACTTATACACACAACGTTCCATAAGTTTACCAATACAACTTAACAGGGAAATAGGTCTGTAATCACTAACACACGATGAATCGCCTTTCTTATAAAGGGGCATAACAAGTGCATGTTTCCAGTTACTTGGAAAAGATTCCTCGCGAATAGACTTATTAAATAAAAAACATAAAGGTTTTGAAATTGTACCCTTGGTTAGTTTTAAAATTCTGTGACTTACTAGGTCTGGCCCTACAGCTTTATTAACATCTAAACAAGAAATCATGTCTTCAATGTCGTTCTTTAATATAGTTATATCGTTAATTGTTCTGTTTGTCCGTATGCTCGGTTCTGGTAAGGTTGACCCTCTATCATCTATGTTAGAGATAGAGCAAAAAAACTCATTTAAACAATTTGTTTTCTCATTGTCTGAGAAACATATATTTTCGGAGCTGTCGGTAAGTGTTGTTTTCATTATTGAGATTGTTTCGGATTTACTATTATTTTTAACCAAGTTCCTTAATATTTTCCAAAATTGATTTGGATTGTCTGTCCGAGATGTGGCAGTATTTTGTTCCAAGTTGCTGAAAAAACGTTCTTTTGCATGTTTTTTCAAGTTGTTAACCTTGTTCCTTAAACGTTTGTATTTTGTCCAATCATTTTGGTTTGTACTTTTGGTCGCTATTTTCTTTTGTCTGTCTCTTTGTCTTGAAGTTGTTCGTAACTGTGAGTCGTACCAGGGTTTGTCTTTAGGTCGAATTGTTTCTTCTTTGGATGGGATACATTTAGTCATAAGTGATAGAAAAGTCTCTGTAAATCGTGAACATGAGTCATTTATGTCAAGTTCTTCAATAAAGTCCCAGTCTTGGTCGGATATCATGCGGTTTAACGTTTCATAGTCACCTTTTTTGTAATTCCAGACTTTTCGCTTTGAACATGTTTGTTTGAAATCGTGAAACTTTATTATTAAGAGTGTAGCTTTGTGGTAGCTAACTCGTCTATCAATGTCTATTACGTCATAGGTTAAAGGTAGTATACTGTTGGATATGATAATAGGGTCAAGTTAGGTTGCTGAGGTATCTGTCACTCGTGTCGTTTTATCGATTATATTTTTCATATTATTTATAATGATAATGTTACGTAAGTGGCAGTCTCTTTTGCTCAATAAATCTTGGTTGAGATCACCGACAATAACAATATTGGAATTTGATTCGAGAGCACGTCCGATAGAAATATTAAAATTTTCCCAAAAACAAACTGGTGTGTTTGGAGAACGATATATATTACAAAGTTAAAAGGAAGACGATTTGTAACAAATCTCCACCCATATTGCATGGACTACTGTGCTTTCGAGATCCGTACGTCTTTTCGACATAATTGTCTTTGAAACATAAGTTAAAAGACCTCCCGAATGAGAAATCCAATCCTCTCTGTAGATACATCCGTCAAAGTTATCAATAACTAAATCGTCAGAAGGTACCAAGTTGTTAAGACGAGTTTCAGTAAAGCACATTATGTCAATATCAGTAAAGTTTTTGGAAATAAAATCAAATTTATAAATAATGCTCCTTATATTTAAATGGATAATTGAAATAGCACCCAGTACGTTCACAGTATCCGTGAAGTCGGGACCGGGATTTGTCTCAACATCTCCTGACATCAAAACTAATAACAGGATGACCAAAGCACATTGGAGATTGACAATACTTTGTTGAAAATAAACCGAAGTTAATTTGAAATAGAAACCTGCGATGGTAAATATAAACTCAAGAAACATAAACAACTCTTTCAAATGGTTATATTTTAGAGTGAGTCTCCCGAATACTCCGCTTGTGCAATTGTGAACATACCGATTGCCACACGCCATGAATTTATGTCATTACCCATTGGGATATTGTCTCATACAAAAAGCAAATTGTTGGAACAACCGGTTTGTTTTCATACAAATTAAAACTACACCACGCTCATGACAAACCGCATAAACCAGGACCAAACCAGATAAAACAATGGAAAATTCATTTAGTAATAAAATAAATAAGAATATTGAAATAGTGACTTTGAAAAATAAAATAAATTCATTCATACTAGTTAGAGAATAGACTGACTGGCCTAATTATCCAGGGGTCGTGAGTTCGAATCCCCGCCCAGTCACAATCTCCGTGATTGCTGATATACGACATTGCGTCTCATTTTCATTCGTCTCTCAACGCTGTTTCAAGTGGGAAAGTTATCAGTTACTTGCGGATATGGGGTGTGCTCGAGTACTGGTTAACTTTCCAGGAAACAGTGGTTAGGTTAACTGATCGTCTGTTAGCCGTCGATTGCATAAAAATGACGTTTAATATTCAATCAATCAGTCAATGACAGCGACCTGAGCTACCATTCACGAATATAATGAATTGATCAACATGGAGAAAATACTGATCTCAAATAAAATTCACAATTAATAATCCAAACATTGGCAATATCATCATGCACATGTGTTGATTACTTTCCATGTTTAATACCATGATATACGAGTACGTATACTCAATTCAAACAAAAACGAGTTATACTTTAATTGAGTAATTGAAGCATGTGTCTTATTCCTAGTTTGTGGCTACCTGAGGATTTTAATAAAACATGTCACTTAAAACTCCTTAAAGGTCTCACTACACAGTTGAATTTTGTTCTTTGTTATATATAAAATAAGGTCTAGGATTTCCATGGTAAAAAAAGAATTCCACATAGAATTGTTTTCATAGCAGGAATGTATACCCACAAAAAATGCACAATAACTGGTAGGTTGACCAGGTTGTTGTTTTTTTAAAGAAGGTGCAGTGACACCCTGAGATTTTTTGAAAAAAGAAGTCCTCAAATGCTCATAAATACATGCATATGTTGAAATCCTATAAAAGTCACTTTTTTAACACCTGTGATGTCTTATTGCAGTATATGCTATACCAACGTTTGCTCTACTCATCTGCAGCAAGAAATCACAACCACTATGAACCATTTTGAAAATATTTCAACCCAAATTAATAGGCCTTTTTTAAGCGTAAGAATCATATTACGTGGGGAAAAGGGGCGTAACTGTGTAGTGATAGCGGTAAAGAGATTTCAACATGATAAGATATTTGAAATATCGTAATCAAGATGGTGCGATCATTGCTGTATTTCTTATGAAAATGTAACATTTATTCGCAGATGTGGTCTTGAAATGAATGTTCTTTTCTACGTCACTGATGCAAGTGCTAGACAGTGAAAAAATTCTTATATGTTTTGCTTCCCCTTGTGACCGTACTCAATAAAACCGAGTCTTTTGGGTGCGTTTTCTGTTCCTAAGAGATCCTTTTTATCAGATATTGTTACTAGAAAACATGTGGATAGAAATACATTTTTTTTTTAACAGTAAGCATTTTCTTTTAAGATGTACAGTCAAACCTGTGTAAGCGGCCACCTCTATTAAGCAACCACTTGTCTTAAGCAGCCAAATTTGCTATTTCCAATTTCTATACTTTCAGAGCAAATTAACCTGTATTAAGCAACAAACTGTCTTAAGAGGCCACTTTTGATCCTTCCTTTGACTGGCAGCTTAAGACAGGTTTGACTGTTTATTATATGTACCAAACAATGTAGATATCGACTGAAAACCAAACAATGTTGATGTACTCTGAATGCCAAATAATGTAGATGAAGACTGAGAGCTAAAACATGTAGATGTAGACAGAGAGCCAAACCATATTGGTGTAGATTGAGAACTAAACCATATATATTTAGACGGAGAGCCAACTAATTAAGAGGTTGACTGGGAGCCAAACCATGTCTATGTAGACTAAGAGCCAAATATTGTAGATGTAGACTGAGAGCCAAACAATATATATATATATATATGTAAACTGAAAGCTAAACCATGTAGCTGTAGATTGAGAAACAAACAATGTAGATGTAGACTGAGAGCCAAATAATTAAGATGTCGACTGAGAGATAAACCATGCAGATGTAGACTGACAACCAAATAATGTAGATGTAGACTGAGAATCAAACCATGTAGATGTAGACTGAAAGCCAAACCATGTAGATGTAGACTGAAAGCTAAACCATGTAGATGTAGATTGAGAGCGAAACCATGCAGATGTAGACTGACAGCCAAATAATGTAGATGTAGAAAGAGAGCCGAACAATGTCGATGTAGACTGACAGCCAACCAATGAAGATGTAGACTGAGAGCCAAATAAAGTAGATATGAACTGAGAGCCACAATTTAATGTTATAGATGTAAAATGAAAGCCAAACCATGTAGATATAGACTGAGAGTCAAACATTGTAGATGTAGACTTAGAGCCAAACAATGTAGATATAAACTTTGAGCCAAACAATGTTGAAGTAGACTGAGAGACAAACCATGTAGATATAGTCTGAGAACTTAACTATCTTGATGTAGACTTTAAGCTAAACCATGTAGATGTGGAGAGCCAAACCATGAAGATGTCGACTAAGAGCCAAACCATGAAGATGTAGACTGAAAGCAAAATTAAGTAGATGTAGACTGAGAGCCATACCATGTAGATATAGACTGAGAGCAAACAATGTAGATGTAGACTGAGAGCCAAATAATGTAGATGTAGACTAAGAGCCAAATAATGTTGATATAGACTGAGAGCCAAAGAATGTAGATGTAGACTGAGAGCCAAACAATGTAGATGTAGACTTAGAGCCGAACATTGAATATATCGACTGAGAGCCAAACAATGTAGATGTAGGCTGAGAGCCTAACAATGTAGATATAGACTGAGAGCCAACTAATATAGATGTAGACTGAGAGCCAAACAATGTAGATGTAGACTAATAGACAATTCATGTAGATATAGACTGAGAGCTTAACCATGTAGATTTAGAGCCAAACCATGTAGATTGAGACTGAGAGCAAAACAATGTAGATGTAGACTTAGAGCCAATTAATATAGAAATAGATTTAGAGCCAAACCATGAACATGTAGACTGAGAGCCTAACAATGTAGATGTAGTCTAAGATCCTTACAATGTAGAAGTAGACTGAGAGTCAAACAATGTCGATGTGGACTGAGAGATTAACAATGAAGATGTAGGCTAAGAGCAAAACAATGTAGATGTGGACTGAAAGATAAACAGTGAAGATGTAGACTTAGAGCCAAACAATGTAGATGTAGACTAAGTGCCAAACAATGTAGATGAAGACTAAGAGCCAAACAATGTTGATGTAGACTGAGAGCCAAATCATGTAGATGTAGACTGAGAGTCAAACAATGTATATGTAGACTGAGAGCCAAACAATAAAGATATAGACTTAAAGCCAAACAATGTAGATGTAGACTAAGAGACATACATGTAGATGAAGACTGAGAGCCAAACCATGTCGATGTAGAATTAGTGACAAACCATGTAGATGTAGACTTAATGCCAAACCATGTCGTTGTAGACTTAGTGTCAAACCATGTTGATGTAGACTGAGAGCCAAACCATGTAGATGTACAGTGACAGCAAAACCATAAAGATGTAGAGAGCCAAACCATGAAGATGTCGACTGAAAGCTAAACTATGTAGATGTAGACTGAGAGCCAAACCATGTAGATGTCGACTGAAATCCAAACTATATAGATGTAGACTAAAAGTCAAACACTGTAGATGTAGACTGAGAGCCAAACCATGTAGATGTCGGCTGAAATCTAAACTATGTAGATGTAGACTGAGAACCAAATAATGTAGATGTAGACTTGGAGCCAAACAATGTAGATGTAGACTTAGAGCACAAGAATGTAGATGTAGACTGGGAGTTAAGCAATGTAAATGTAGACTGAGAGCCTAATAATGTAGATGTAGACTGAGAGCCTAACCATGTAGATGTAGACTAAGAGCCAAACCATGTAGATGTCGACTGAAATCTAAACTATGTAGATGTAGACTAAGAGCCAAATAATGTAGATGTAGACTTGGAGCCAAACAATGTAGATGTAGACTTAGATGCAAATCTTGGATAGGTAGATTAAGAGCCACACCATGTAGATATAGACTGAGAACCAAACACTGTAGATGTAGACTTAGATCCAAAGAATGTAGATATAGACTAATAGCCAAACAATATAGATATAGACTGAGAGTCAAGCAATGTAGATGAAAACTGAGGCCCTAACAATGTAAATGTAGACTGAGAGCCTAACAATGTAAATGTAGGCTGAGAGCCAAAGAATGTAGATGTAGACTAAGAGCCAAACCATGTATCTAGATGTAGACTCAGAGCCTAACAATGTAGATGTACACTGAGAGCCAATGAATGTAGATGTACACTGAGAGACAAACAATATAGATGTAGACTGAATGCCTAACAATGTTGATGTAGACTTAGAGACAAACAATTTACATGAAGACTTAGAGGCAAATGATGTAGATGTAGAGTGAGAGTCAAGCCATGTCGATGCAGATTGAGAGCGACACATTGTAGATTTAGACTTAAAGCCAAACAATGTGGAGGTAGACTAAGAGCCAAACCATGTAGATGTAGACAAACAGTCAAACAATGTAGATGTAGACAGAGAGCCAAACAATGTAGATGTAGACTTAGAGTCAAACAATGTAGATGTAGACAGAGAGCCAAACAATGTAGATGTAGACTGAGAGTCAAACAATGTAGATGCAGACCTACAGTCAAACAATGTAGATGTAGACTTAGAGACAAACAATGTAGATGTAGACTTAGAATCAAACAATGTAGATGTAGACTTAGAGCTAAACAATGTAGAGTTAGACTAAGATCCAAACCATGTAGATGTAGACCTACAGTCAAACAATGTAGATGTAGACAGAGAGCCATACCATGTAGGTGTAGATTTGGAGTCTAACAATGTAGATGTAGACTGAGAGGCAAACAATATAGATGTTGACTGAGAGCCAAACCATGTATAGGTAGACTTAGTGCCAAATAATGTAGATGTAGACTGAAATATAAACAATGTAGATGTAGATTTAGAGTCAAACCATGTAGATGTAAACTGAGAGTCAAATAATGTAGATGATGAATGAGAGCCTAACCATGTAGATGTAAATTGAGAGCCAAACAATGTAGATGTAGAATGAGAGCCTAGCAATGTATGTGTAGACATAGAGCCAAATAATGTAGGTGTAGATTTGAGGTCTAACAATCTACATAGAGGCAAACAATGTAGATGTAGACTGAAAGTCAAACCATATATAGATAGACTAAGAGCCAAAAAATGTAGATGTAGACTGAGAGCTAAACGTTGTAGATGTAGATTTAGAGCCAAACAATGTAGTTCTAGATTGAGAGTCAAATAATGTAGATGTAGACTGATAGCCAAACCATGTAGATGTAAACTGAGAGCAAAACAATGTAAATGTAGACTTAGAGCAAAACCATGTAGAGGTAAACTGACACCCAAACCATGTAGATGCAGACTGAGAACCAAGCAATCTAGATGTAGACTTAGAGCCAATTAATGTAGGTGTATATTTGGAATCTAACAATGTAGAGGTAGACTAAGAGCCTAACCATGTAGATGTAAACATACAGTCAAACAATGTAGATGAAGACAGAGAGCCAAACCATGTAGATGTAGACTGAGAGCCAAACAATGTAGATGTAGACTAAGAGCCAAACAATATAGATGTAGACTAGCGTCAATCAATGTAGATGTAGACTGAGAGCCTAACAATGTATATGTAGACTTTGAGCCAAACAATGTTGATGTAGACTAAGAGCAAAACCTTGTAGATGTAGACTGACAGTCAAGCAATGTAGATGTAGACTGAGAGCCAAACCATGTAGATGTCGACTAAGAGCCAAACAATGTAGATGTAGACTGAGAGCGACACAATGTAGATGTAGACTTAAAGCCAAACAATGTATATGTAGATTTAGAGTCTAACAATGTAGATGTAGACTGAGAGTCAAGCCATGTAAATGTAGATTGAGAGCGACAAAATAAAGATGTAGACTTAGAGTCAAACAATGTAGAGGGAGACGAAGAGCCAAACAATGTAGATGTAGAACAACTGTCAAACAATGTAGATGTAGAGCCAGAGCCAAACAATATAGATGTAGACTGAGAGCCAAACAATGTAGATGTAGACTTAGAGCCAAACAATGTAGATGTAGACTGAGAGCCAAACAATTTTAATGTAGACTGAGAGCCAAACAATGTAGATGTCGACCTAGAGTCAAATAATGTAGATGAAGACTTAGAGCCAAACCATGTAGATGTAGACTGAGAGCCATACCATGTAGATGTAGACTGAAAGTCAAATAATGTAGATGTAAACTTAGAACGAAACCATGTAGATAAAGACTGAATGCCAAACATTGTATTTGTAGACTGTGAGCCAAATAATGTAAATGTGGACTGAGAGCCAAACCATGTAGATGTAAACTGAAAGCCAAACAATGTAGATGTAGACTGAGAGTCAAACTATGTAGATGTAGACTGAGAGCCAAACAATGTTGATGTAGACTGAGAGCCAAATAATGCTGGTGTAGATTTGGAGTCTAACAATGTAGATGTAGACTTAGAGGCAAACAATGTAGATGTTGACTGAGAGCCAAACCATGTATAAGTACACTAAGAGCCTAATAATGTAGATGTAGACTGAGAGCTTAACAATGTAGATGTAGACATCGAGTCAAACCATGTAGATGTTGACTGAGAGCCAAACCATGTAGATGTAGACTTAGAGCCAAACCATGTAGATGTAGACTGAGAGCCTAACAATGTAGATGTAGACTGAATGCCAAACATTGTAGATGTAGACTTAGAGCCAAACCATGTAGATGTAGACTGAGAGTCAAATAATGTAGGTGTCGACTGAGACCCAAACCATGTAAATGTTAACTGAAAGCCAAACAATGTAGACGTAGACATAGTGTCAAACCATGTAAATGTAGATTGAGAGTCAAATAATGTAGATGTAGACTTAGAGCCAAACCATGTAGATGTCAACCGAGAGCCAAACCAAGTAGATGTAGACTGAGAGCCAAGCAATGAAGATGTAGACTTTGAGCCAAATAATGTTGGTGTATATTTAGAGTCTTACAATGTAGATGTAGATTTAGAGGCAAACAATGTAAATGTAAACTAAGAGCCAAACCATGTATAGGTAGACTAAGAGCAAAATAATGTAGATGTAAACTGAGAGCTAAACAATAAAGATGTAAACTGAGTGTCAAACCATGTCGATGTAGAATGACAGTCAAATAATGTAGATGTAGACTGAGAACCAAACCATATAGATGCAAATTGAGAGCCAAACCATGTAGATGTAGACTGAGAGCCAAGCAATGTAGATGCACACTAAGAGCCAATTAATGTAGGTTAAGATTTGGAGTCTAACAATGTAAATGTAGACTTAGAGGCAAACGATGTAGATGTAGACTGAGAGCCAAACCATGTATAGATATACTAAGAACCAAATAATGTAGATGTAGACTGAGAGCTAAACATTGTAGATATAGACTTACAGCCAAACCATGTAGATGTAGACTGATAGTCAAATAATGTAGATGTAGACTAAGAGAAAAACCATGTAAATGTTATCTGAGAGCCAAACAATGTAGATGTAGACGTAGAGTCTAACCATGTAGAGATAAAGTGAGAGTCAAACCATGTATATGTAGACTTTGAGCCAAACAATGTTGATGTAGACTAAGAGCCAAACCTTGTAGATGTAGACTGAGAGTCAAGCAATGTAGATGTAGACTGAGAGCCAAACCATGTATAGATATACTAAGAACCAAATAATGTAGATGTAGACTGAGAGCTAAACATTGTAGATGTAGACTTAGAGCCAAACCATGTAGATGTAGACTGATAGTCAAATAATGTAGATGTAGACTAAGAGCAAAACCATGTAAATGTTATCTGAGAGCCAAACAATGTAGATGTAGACGTAGAATCTAACCATGTAGAGATAAAGTGAGAGCCAAACCATGTAGATGTAGACTGAGAGCCAAGCAATGTAGATGTTGACTTAAAACCAATTAATGTAGGTGTATATTTGGAGTCTAACAATGTAGATGTAAACTTAGAACCAAACAATGTAGATGTTGACTGAGAGGCAAACCATGTTTAGGTAGACTAAGAGCCAAATAATGTAGATGCTGACTTAGAGCTAAACAATGTAGATGTAGACTTAAAGTCAAACCATGAAGATGTCGACTGGGAGCCTAACAATGTAGATGTAGACTGAGAGCCAAACCATGTAGATGTAGACTTAGAGCCAAACTATGTAGATGTAGACTGAGAGTCAAATAATATTGGTATAGATTTGGAGTCTAACTATGTAGATGTAGACTTAGAGGCAAACAATGTATCAGTACACTAAGAGCCAAATAATGTAGATGTAGACTGAGAGCTTAACAATGTAGATGTAGACATCGAGTAAAACCATGTAGAGGACGACTGAGAGCCAAACAATGTAGAAGTAGACTGAGAGCCAAACCATGTAGATGTAGACTTAGAGCCAAACCATGTAGATGTAGCCTGAGAGCCAAACAATGTAGATGTAGACTGAATGCCAAACATTGTAGATGTAGACTTAGAGCCAAACCATGTAGATGTAGACTGAGAGTCAAATAATGTAGATGTCGACTGAGAGCCAAACCACGTAGATGTTAACTGAAAGCCTAACAATGTAGACGTAGACTTAGAGTCAAACCATGTCAATGTAGACTGAGAGTCAAATAATGTAGATGTATATTGAGAACCAAACCGTGTAGATGTAAATTGAAAGCCAAACAATGTAGATGTAGACTTAGAGCCAAACAATGTAGATGTAAACTGAGAGCCAAACTATGTAGATGTAGACTGAGAGCCAAGCAATGTAGATGTAGACTTTGAGCCAAATAATGTAGGTGTAGATTTAGAGTCTAACAATGTAGATGTAGACTTAGAGGCAAACAATGTAAATGTAAACTGAGAGCCAAACCATGTATAGGTAGACTAAGAGCCAAATAATGTAGATGTAGACTGAGAGCTAAACAATGAAGATGTAAACTTAGAGTCAAACCATGTAGATGTAGAATGACAGTCAAATAATGTAGATTTAGACTGAGAGCCAAGCCATGTAGATGTAAATTGAGAGCCAAACCATGTAGATGTAGACTGAGAGCCAAGTAATGTAGATGTAGACTTAGAGCCAATTAACGTAGGTTTAGATTTGGAGTCTAACAATGTAGATGTAGTCTTAGAGGCAAACAATGTGGATGTAGACTGAGAGCCAAACCATGTATAGATAGACTAAGAACCAAATAATGTAGATGTAGACTGAGAGCTTAACATTGTAGATGTAGACTTAGAGCCAAACAATGTAGATGAAGACTGAGATTCAAATAATGTAGATGTAGACTGAGAGCCAAACCATGTAAATGTAATCTGAGAGCCAAACAATGTAGATGTAGACGTAGAGTCGAACCATGTAGAGATAAACTGAGAGCCAAACCATGTAGATGTAGACTGAGAACCAAGCAAGGTAGATGTTGACTTCAAGCCAATTAATGTAGGTGTATATTTGGAGTCTAACAATGTAGATGTAGACTTAGAAGCAAACAATGTAGATGTTGACTGAGAGCCGAACCATTCATAGGTAGGCTAAGAGCGAAATAATGTAGATGCAGACTTAGAGCTTAACAATGTAGATGTAGACTTAGAGTCAAACCATGTAGATGTCGACTGAGAGCCAAACAATGTTGATGTAGACTTAGAACCAAACCATGTAGATGTAGACTTAGAGCCAAACCATGTAGATGTAGACTGAGAGTCAGACAATGTAGATGTAGACTGAATGCCAAACATTGTAGATGTAGACTAAGAGCCAAACCATGTAGATGTAGACTGAGAGTCAAATAATGTAGATGTAGACTGAGAGACAATCCATGTAGATGTAAACTGAGAGTCAGACAATGTAGATGTAGACTGAATGCCAAACAATGTAGATGTAGACTTAGAGCCAAACCATGTAGATGTAGACTGAGAGCCAAATAATGTAGATGTATATTGAGAGCCAAACCGTGTAGATGTAAAGTGAGAGCCAAACAATGTAGATGTAGATTTAGAGCCAAGCAATGTAGATGTAGACTTAGAGCCAAATAATGTAGGTGTAGATTTGGAATCTAACAATGTAGATGTAGACTTAGAGCCAAATAATGTAGGTGTAGATTTGGAATCTAACAATGTAGATGTAGACTTAGAGCCAAACGATGTAGATGTAGACTGAGAGCCAAACCATGTATAGATAGACTAAGAGCCAAATAATGTAGATGTATACTTAGAGCTTAACATTGTAGATGTAGACTTAGAGCCAAACCATGTAGATGTAGACTGAGAGTCAAATAATGTAGATGTAGACTGAGAGCCAAACCATGTAGATGTCATCTGAGAGCCAAACAATGTAGATGTAGACTTAGAGCCAAACAATGTAGATACAGAGCTACAGTCAAACAATGTAGATGTAGACTTAGAGACAAACAATGTAGATGTAGACTTAGAATCAAACAATGTAGATGTAGACTTAGAGCTAAACAATGTAGAGTTAGACTAAGATCCAAACCATGTAGATGTAGACCTACAGTCAAACAATGTAGATGTAGACAGAGAGCCGTAACATGTAGGTGTAGATTTGGAGTCTAACAATGTAGATGTAGACTGAGAGGCAAACAATGTAGATGTTGACTGAGAGCCAAACCATGTATAGGTAGACTTAGTGCCAAATAATGTAAATGTAGACTGAAATATAAACAATGTAGATGTAGACTTAGAGTCAAACCATGTAGATGTAAACTGAGAGTCAAATAATGTAGATGATGAATGAGAGCCTAACCATGTAGATGTAAATTGAGAGCCAAACAATGTAGATGTAGAATGAGAGCCTAGCAATGTATGTGTAGACATAGAGCCAAATAATGTAGGTGTAGATTTGAGGTCTAACAATCTACATAGAGGCAAACAATGTAGATGTAGACTGAAAGTCAAACCATATATAGATAGACTAAGAGCCAAAAAATGTAGATGTAGACTGAGAGCTAAACGTTGTAGATATAGACTTAGAGCCAAACAATGTAGATGTAAACTGAGAGCCAAACTATGTAGATGTAGACTGAGAGCCAAGCAATGTAGATGTAGACTTTGAGCCAAATAATGTAGGTGTAGATTTAGAGTCTAACAAAGTAGATGAAGACTTAGAGGCAAACAATGTAAATGTAAACTGAGAGCCAAACCATGTATAGGTAGACTAAGAGCCAAATAATGTAGATGTAGACTGAGAGCTAAACAATGAAGATGTTAACTTAGAGTCAAACCATGTAGATGTAGAATGACAGTCAAATAATGTAGATTTAGACTGCGAGCCAAGCCATGTAGATGTAAATTGAATGACAAACCATGAAGATGTAGACTGAGAGCCAAGTAATGTAGATGTAGACTTAGAGCCAATTAATGTAGGTTTAGATTTGGAGTCTAACAATGTAGATGTAGTCTTTGAGGCAAACAATGTGGATGTAGACTGAGAGCCAAACCATGTATAGATAGACTAAGAACCAAATAATGTAGATGTAGACTGAGAGCTTAACATTGTAGATGTAGACTTAGAGCCAAACAATGTAGATGAAGACTGAGATTCAAATAATGTAGATGTAGACTGAGAGCCAAACCATGTAAATGTAATCTGAGAGCCAAACAATGTAGATGTAGACGTAGAGTCGAACCATGTAGAGATAAACTGAGAGCCAAACCATGTAGATGTAGACTGAGAACCAAGCAATGTAGATGTTGACTTCAAGCCAATTAATGTAGGTGTATATTTGGAGTCTAACAATGTAGATGTAGACTTAGAAGCAAACAATGTAGATGTTGACTGAGAGCCGAACCATTCATAGGTAGGCTAAGAGCGAAATAATGTAGATGCAGACTTAGAGCTTAACAATGTAGATGTAGACTTAGAGTCAAACCATGTAGATGTCGACTGAGAGCCAAACAATGTTGATGTAGACTTAGAACCAAACCATGTAGATGTAGACTTAGAGCCAAACCATGTAGATGTAGACTGAGAGTCAGACAATGTAGATGTAGACTGAATGCCAAACATTGTAGATGTAGACTAAGAGCCAAACCATGTAGATGTAGACTGAGAGTCAAATAATGTAGATGTAGACTGAGAGACAATCCATGTAGATGTAAACTGAGAGTCAGACAATGTAGATGTAGACTGAATGCCAAACAATGTAGATGTAGACTTAGAGCCAAACCATGTAGATGTAGACTGAGAGCCAAATAATGTAGATGTATATTGAGAGCCAAACCGTGTAGATGTAAAGTGAGAGCCAAACAATGTAGATGTAGATTTAGAGCTAAACCATGTATATGTAAACTGATAGCGAAACCATGAAGATGTAGACTGAGAGCCAAGCAATGTAGATGTAGACTTAGAGCCAAATAATGTAGGTGTAGATTTGGAATCTAACAATGTAGATGTAGACTTAGAGCCAAACGATGTAGATGTAGACTGAGAGCCAAACCATGTATAGATAGACTAAGAGCCAAATAATGTAGATGTATACTTAGAGCTTAACATTGTAGATGTAGACTTAGAGCCAAACCATGTAGATGTAGACTGAGAGTCAAATAATGTAGATGTAGACTGAGAGCCAAACCATGTAGATGTCATCTGAGAGCCAAACAATGTAGATGTAGACTTAGAGCCAAACCATGTAGAGGTAAACTGAGAGCCAAACCATGTAGATGTAGACTGAGAGCCAAACATTGTAGATGTAGACTTTGAGCCAATTAATGTAGGTGTAGATTTGGAGGCTTACAATGTAAATGTAAATTAGAAGCAAACAATGTAGATGTAGACTGAGAGCCAAACCATGTATAGGTAGACTAAGAGCCAAATAATGTAGATGTAGACTGAGAGTTAAACAATATAGATGTAGACTTAGAGCCAAATAATGTAGGTGTAGATTTGGAATCTAACAATGTAGATGTAGACTGAGAGGCAAACCATGTGTAGGTAGACTAAGAGCCAAATAATGTAGATATAGACTGAGAGACAAGCAATGTAGATGTAGACTTAGAGCCAAATAATGTAGGTGTAGATTTGGAGTCTAACAATGTAGATGTAGACTTAGAGGCAAACAATGTAGATGTAGACTGAGAGCCAAACCATGTATAGATAGACTAAGAGCCAAATAATCAGGATGTAGACTGAGAGCTAAACAATGTAGACTAAGAGTAAAACCATGTAGATGTCGACTGAGAGCCAAACAATGTCAATGTAGACTGGGAGTCAAACCATGAAGATGTCGTCGGAGAGCTAAGCCATGAAGATATCGACTGAGAACAAAACCATGAAGGTATTGACTGAGAGCCAAACCATGAAGTTGTAGGCATTGTTATATTTCATGATTAATATAACGAAATGTGGCGTCGAATGAAAGTTTTGATGCTTGTGATACATCATGGTCACTTTTCGTATAGAGGGTATACTTTTGATACGACGCTGACACTTTTCGTATAGTGTATATACTTTTAATACGACATCGACACTTTTCATATAGTGTATATACTTTTGATACGACGCTGACACTTTTCATATAGTGTATATACTTTTGATACGACGCTGACACTTTTCATATAGTGTATATACTTTTGATACGACGCTGACACTTTTCCTATAGTGTATATACTTTTGATATGACGCTGACAGTTTTTCTATAGTGTATATACTTTTGATACGACGCTGACAGTTTTCCTATAGTGTATATACTTTTGATATGACAACGACACTTTTCGTATAGTGTATATACTTTTGATACGACGCTGACACTTTTCGTATAGTGTATATTTTTAACCGACACACAAATGCTACTGTGCGGGTAAGTTTTTTTTACTGAGGTTTAACGCATTTTCAACACATTTCAGGTTATATATGGCATATCCAGTGTTTTGTGGAGGAAAATCTTAGAATGATTCTGAGTAGAGCCAATGTCCTTCCGCAAGTAATTGGCAAACTTTCTAAAATTAAGGTTTTGGAGCGAGCGGGACTCGAACCTTCGACCTTAGCGGTGAAAGGAAAGTGATCTTGGGACGGCACCCTAGACCACTCGGTCACAATAAAGCTGTTCCATACCAGCAATAGTCTAAGAGCAAACAGCCACATAGCGCCCTCTAGACAACACAGGGATGTCACTTGACATTTGGTAGCTACATATAGACCATTATCTGACCTTTATTACTTGTTGTGGTATCACTATCAAGATATTTTGGGAGAATATTCCCAAAACAAGAGAGTCAGATTGGTCAAAAAGCGCTCATCTGAAACAGAGGAGACAATGTTAAAGAAGGCAATCTTTCTTAATGCCCCAATTTCAATGTGGCCAGTCTGGATAGTATTGATATATAACTACTGTGTAAGTTTGGTGAATACCAAATGAAAACTGCAGGTGCTAGAGTGCCCATAACTCCCAACAATATTTATCTGATTTGCCAAGCTCTAAAATGTGTTATTACGGTTATAATTACTATGTCAGATTGGTGAAGATTAAATGATAACGGCGAGTGTCAGTGTGCACAATTCAAACAGCATAATTTTTGGTGATTCAATGTCCATAACTCCGACACAAATTATCCGATTTAGCCAAAGTCTTGTCTGGTATATTTTGATTATATAACGCAATATTTGACTATTCAAGTGCCATAGCTCCGGCATTGATTGTCCGATTAGACCAGTTCATGAACTTGTCCGATTGTTATGATTATATATCTACTGTGAAAGTTTGATAAGGATCACATTGAAATGCAGATGCTAGAGAGCGCAAAATGTCAAATAGTGCATTTTTTTATGTTTCAAGGGCCATAACTCAGACATTAATTATCTAATTTGGACAGCTCAAAAGTTTAATCGAGATATTATGATTATATACTTACTATGTAAGTTTGGTGAGCCAATGAAAAACAGCTGCTAAAGTGCACACAACAAAATGTTCACGGACGGACGACGGACACAGTGTGATAAGAATATTTCACATTGAGCTTTGCCAATTTCTGGTGGGGATGGGGGGGGGGGGGGTGGGGGGGAATAAAAATGACATTTACACGTATACGTTATTTTATTGTTTTGTTTGCAAAAATCTGCCGATATTTAACTAAGAAAAGTGTAGTGTTTTTTTTTTTAAAACCTTAACTATTTTAAAATATATATAGTAATATGTATAAAATATGTGAGTAATATGAAGTTCGAAAGAAGTTTTTTTTAAAAAAAAAAAAGAAAAGAGGTTTAACAAATGATCCTGGATAAATAACTGACACTGCTTAAATATAAATTGTCTGATTTGAATACTGTACATATATCGGAATTAAATGTTCTCTGTATAGTGCAGATCATTATTTGAATATGTCCTACCACGGTAATTGTCTCTCTGTCTTATATGTACGTGTACGATTTCTAACTATACAAGCACGGATTTATACTCTTTCTTATATGAACGTGTACGATGACTAACTGTACAAGCACGGATTTACACTCTTTCTTATATGTGCGTATACGATGACTAACTATACAAGCACGGATTTACACTCTGTCTTATATGTACGTATAAGATGACTCACTATACAAGCACGGATTTACACTCTGTCTAATATGTACGTGCACGATGTCTTACTATACAAGCTCGGATTTACACTGTCTTATATGTACTTGTACGATGACTAACTATACAAGCACGGATTTACACTCTGTCTTATATATACGTGTTGGGCGTCTAACTATACAAGCACGGATTTACACTCTGTCTTATATGTACGTATACGATGACTCACTATACAAGCACGGATTTACACTCTGTCTAATATGTACGTGCACGATGTCTTACTATACAAGCTCGGATTTACACTGTCTTATATGTACGTGTACGATGTCTAACTATACAAGCACGGATTTACACTCTGTCTTATATGTACGTGTAGGGCGTCTAACTATACAAGCACGGATTTACACTTTGTCTTATATGTACGTATATGATGTCTAACTATACAAGCTCGGATTTGAAACCTGTCTTATATGTACGTGTACGATGTCTAACTATAAAATCACGGATTTACACTCTGTCTTATATGTACGTGTACGATGTCTAGCTATACAAGCACGGATTTACACTCTGTCTTATATGTACGTGTACGATGTCTAACTATACAAGCACGGATTTACACTCTGTCTTAAATGTACGTGTACGATGACTAACTATACAAGCACGGATTTACACTCTGTCTTATATGTACGTATATGATGTCTAACTATACAAGCACGGATTTACACTCTGTCTTATATGTACGTATACGATGTCTAACTATACAAGCACGGATTTACACTCTGTCTTATATTTACGTATACGTTGTCTAACTATACAAGCACGGATTTACACTCTGTTTTATATATACGTGTAGGGTGTCTAACTATACAAGCTCGGATTTACACTCTGTCTTATATGTACGTATACGATGTCTAACTGTACAAGCTCGGATTTTAAACCTGTCTTATATGTACGTGTACGATGTCTAACTATACAATCACGGATTAACACTCGGTCTTATATGTACGTATACGATGTTTAACTATACAGGCATGCTTTTACACTTTGGTACATGACAATTTTGTTAAATATTCCTTAACTCTTTCATAAAAATATATTTGCTTTATTCGTAATTAAATTAAATATCCCAGCATTTGTGTTAACTCTTAAAGTTCGTTTCTTTTTTGAAAAGGAACATAACACGAATCCGATAAATGTGGTAAATTGTGTGAAAGGCGTATATATGGTAGAAATTTTATTTTTTATCAATTTTTATCTTATGAAAAACAAATTTCTTTTTAGGAAAATGAAAACTGAATATTTTTTTTAATAATGTTTTACTCATATTTATCGAAGTATGAACGTGATCTCACAAGTTTTATATAAAAAAATGTTTTTTAATTCTTAAATATAACGATTCGTGTAGCAATACATGGCTAATGATATCTCCATAATGTTTTATTATGGTTACGTGTTAATAACAGGTGTAAACACGGGTTTAATGAGTAAGATCAGATTTCAAGATTGCCCTGTATCCCTTTAAACATGTTTTTGTATTAATCCAACCTTTCAAATAAGTAAAACTAACAACATTAAACACTTATAGCCGTCACTTCTTCTTTACTGATAAAACGGAAAATGTGCACAATGCTTTTCACAAGTATCCATGTGTTCCGAGTGATTACGAGTCAGAACTATTATTGTTACGAAGAACACGATAATAACACGTAGAATGTTCCTTGGTGTGAATTTCTATCAGACGTCTTAACATTCTCATTTCCCATGGCGCATTACTGAACAGATGGGATACACGAAGTCATCTACAAACAAGAACCTTTATTATGACACAACAAAATCATGAAATAATATATATTTTATAACGATCTTCCTTTATCCACGAATTCACTAATGCACCATTTGTAACGACGTCTATCACCTATCTAAACTTCATTTCGACAAATTGTAATGAATAGCCATGTCCCAACCAATGATACCAGGTGACGCCTTGTGATGATTTACTATTGTTACCACGGAGATAAAGTCCATTAAGATTTGAATGATGACAGCTATAGTACCACCATGCACCTTTACACGAGTTAGCACAATCACCACCACTGTTATCATTGTCCCTATCCCTGGTGGAGAACTTGTTGTTGTTATGGTAGCTCAACGAATCTGCGGCGTCCCCGCTGTATCCGCTCACTGTCAGTATATAATCCTCCGCTTCTGATCCAACACGGAACTTTTCGTACTTCGCGAATCTCTGATTATTTTCAAAATCTTTTAACTCAACTCGTAATTCATGACAGCATGGTGAAGTCAGGATGCTCAAATAAGTATTCCCGAGCCAAAACTCTCCTTCTAGATCACCAAAGCCGATTTTATAATCAGTCCAGTTTCGGAAAAAATCGACGGTTCCATCCACACGCCTCTGAAACACTGTCCAGCCACCACCGTCTGTCTCCTGGTCGCAGTAACCACGAATTAAAGTGTTTCCATTACCTGGGTATATATCATACACACCGTTTACAGTTTTCCCGCGTTTATACCATTCCAGACACGTAGCCACTTTTATTGTCTGCAAAATGTTGTCCACCGTATCAGATAATTGAGATAAAACATCTGTAATATTTGAAATTGAAGAAAGTAGTTCCATTTTGACTTCTTCTAAATTTCCAGCAACCGTACCTTCAAATCTTGATAATGCTTTCCTGTTATCTCCAGCTATTTGCACTAATTCGTCAAAACGGTTGTTTGTTATTGAATTATCGTGCGACGCGTTCACGGCGTATTCGATCATCATTTCGGATCTGCTGTTATAACGTGTCACCTCATTCTCCATTTCCGGTACCCGTCTCCTTATCCTTGAATTCAATTCTTTCTCATCCGCAAAACCACCAAGTATTAGTTGAAAACTCTCATTGATGCCTTTCATCTGTTGAGTCACCTGGTGTGTCCATGTCACTTCATCGATAGCGTAAGCATCGCTGGAACTACTATCGACCTCTAATCTAGTAAAGTTACCCATTTCTATTGAACTGTTAAGTCTTTTATCAACTTCTTCCAATTTTGCAATAACTGCTTTTGTGTCATATTGCAACAAATCAATTTGATATTCAACTAATGCAAGACGCTTTTCAAGGCGCTTCATGTTGACAGCTGAACACCTATTTCTGTAAACCACACAACATATCACCAAACAGAATATTTCAAAAAGGAAATGCATGATTCCTTTAGCTCGCAGTATTTAAATAACGAAATAGAACTTAGTTCCACTCACATACTCTCGCTGATATGAGTTCAGTTAGAAGTGTTATACTATATATGTTAATATAATTGTTAATCGCTGCTTAAAGCTACATTTTAAATAATGTTTGAACCGAAGTAGACAGACAATTTGTTTTTAACCAAGTGACGTTTTACTAGTGACGGTGACCCCAGTTGTCACTTCTTCTGTATGTATCTGGCTTATAACCCGTATTCTATATTAATATTTTGATGCTGACTGTTTTGATAGTTATATTTTTTAATGCTACCTCTCTATTTAGATATATACGAGGGGTGTTCAATAAAATTATCGTGATTATATTTGGTTTATATCTTCAAAGTAATTTTCTTTAACAGAAAATAACTTTTGAAATCTTTTAAGAAACTTCCGAAATATGTCTTCATGGTCTGTTTTGTGTATACCCATCAGACACTGAAATACCACATTTCTGTTGGCAATACAAAACTTTCGTCTGCTTTGGTTGTCATATTGTCCTGCCATTATTTCTATGAAATTCGAAATAGTGAATTCATGATTAATTTTCTTGCTATTACCATATACATAGCTCCACACATGAACACATTTAGCAACCCTTTTCCCAACTATATTTGACTGCAGCGTATACGACTGCATGCGATTAGATGACGATAAAAAGTGTTCTGGAAATCGTACGATGTTTGTTGGTATAATCGTACGATGTTTGTTGGTATCATCGTACGATGTTTGTTGGTATAATTGTACGATGTTTGTTGGTATCATTGTACGATGTTTGTTTGTATAATCGTACGATGTTTGTTGGTATCATCGTACGATGTTTGTTGGTATAATCGTACGATGTTTGTTGGTATCATCGTACGATATTTGTTGGTATCATCGGATGCACAACATATAAATCTATCTGTCTGTGGAATTTCACGATTTACATGTTCACGGTTCGTAATTATTGGGACGAGTAACATTTTCTTGAGTGTCCCTCGTCTTTATAAGATTTAAAAAACATTGAAATAAGACGAATGTGATATAATAAACACGTTTTTGTTTGTTTTCATAATGCTTTTTCCCGTTATTATCATAATAATATTTTATTTATTTTTTCATGAAACAAAGAACAGTTGTTTTTTAAGTTTTTTTTTTCTTTCTCAGAAAAACACATTGATTAATTAAAGTAATCGAGTTGATTAGTAAAACTCTGGATAACTGTGTGCATTACCTGTTCCTGCAAATTTGCTCTCACGTAAACTGAGTCATATGTTGGCAGAACCACCCCACTTGCCTATAATAATACAGTTTTGCTGCTATTGTGATGTAATTATATTGTTATAAGCACTAATAAATATGTTTAATCAAAGTAATTTGTCACGTGACCAATATTATACAATTTCGTGACGGAACTACTTTCATGGTACAATCCTCAGCACGCGTTTCTTTCATTATATAATTGAAAAATATGCATTTAGATTAATTGAATATTTACACAAAACATATTTTGATATAACAACGATCTCTGAAAATCATTTTAAAACTCTTTCATCACATCTCCCCATATGCCATAACTCTGCAAATCCCTCTGTTAAGAACATATAGTTCCGTGGGCTAGACTTACAGGGAGCGTGGCGAGGATGCAATCAATACTGTAGAATTATACACGACAAACAAATTCCTGAACATTTCACGCAACACTTAGTTTCGCACTCACTTCTGGATAACTGAATACAATACCAATGGTTCTTAAAGTGTATTGTTTCCATAGATATACATCTATGTATCCAAATAACTTGGATAAGCAGGAAAAACACTTAAATACTTAAATCTTAGGGGGAAAAAACAGGTAACCATCATCTTATAATGGTTCAATTAATACTGAATATTGTTCCATTAATTTAAATAAGTAACCAGTCAAAGTTAAGTGAAGTTCTTTTTAAAGGATTTAAACAAAATGTTGGCGAAACAGAAACCTGATTGCTTTGTCACAATTTCATACAGTTTTTTAATTGTTTCTGGTGTCTGCACCAAAATCTGTTTTTATTTAATTGCATAATAATTTAAATTTATTTTATAACTTTACTCGATTTTATAATGCAATGAGTTAGATAAATGATATTTTATATATCTAACTCAGTTCAACAGTTTTTTTATTTAGGGCATATTTAGGAACTTTCTATTAGAATCAAAAGGCTGGTTGTCTATATAGTTTGACCTTATCATTATTATACTGGATAAAGAAATAAGGATGATTTTCAGGCACTACCAGTGCGCCATATAGATGACATCTTGTCAAATTTTAGAAATTTTAACACCATTAATTTTGAAGTATTCCATACGTATGTTTTCCTATACATCTGTGTTAACAGTACACTGTAATGTGTATATTGAAAAGTCGAAAACTGATCGAAATACATTTGAGTAGAGCTTAAGCTTGTTTTTGTTTGGTTGATTTAATGTTTAGCGTTATTTATATGCCATCGTGGGCTAACAGATGATCAGTTAATCTAACCACTCTTTCTTTGGATCCTGGAAGGTTAACCAGTGTTGGAGCAAACCTATCACTGCAAGTAACTGGTAACGCTCTTTTGAATAAGTGGTGAGATACGATTAATAATGAGACACAGTGTAGTTTATATCACTCAACACGGAGACTGTGACCAGTCGGAGATTCGAACTCGCGACCCCAGGATTGATAATCAGATGCACCACCGACTGAGCTTAACGGGGTCGTGAATGTATACAGTTACTGTATTTCAACGTTCCTCGTCTTTATGTGGCATAAGTTTACATTATTTATCTAACTAACATAGGTTGTGGCTTTCTCCTGAAGGAACGATTATACAGCTTTAAGTATTATTCAATGACTTGTTTAGAGCCTTATTTATTTGGTTGAACAATTTTGACTTGGAGATTTTTGTATACCGATATATAGAAATTAACACAAGATTACCGTGATTGATGTTTTACTAATATATGAAGTATTGCTTTAACAAAATTTTGACTGTATGTATTTGTACACAGACATAATACTGTGTGGCGAACTTACGTGACATAATGCTATGGAGCGGTGTAAAAAAAAGAAAAAAAGTACCCCCTTCAGGTCACAATTTTGCCGATAACTTTCTTAATACTTCATAAACAATCACAAAACAAAGACGAACGCCATCGCTGTATAAAGATAAACCGTCGGCGCTATCAAGTGTCCTTGCATAAAGTGCAACGGCGTACTTTGCTCAGTTGATTATGGTATGGAGCAGTGCACTTTACAAAATATGCCGTTGCATCTCTCTCGTATGGCCACTTGATAGCCGTTTATACAGAGGTGTCGTTCGTCTTTGTTTTATAAATTATCATGGCATTTTAAGAAAGGTATCTTCACAAATAATGTCTTTTATCGGATTTGTTGCACCACCCCATAGTATTATGCCACGTGGGTTCGCCACGATGCATATGGTAGTTGGTAATGGAATAAGTGTTTTATCGTTTAAGATCCTCTTCAATCATCGCAATTTTTACCCTTAACTTTTGACATTGCTCTAATTAAGTACAAGTAGTGCCAGCTAGGCGTTGCAAAACAGGAGGTGCATCTACTCCAAGTCCTCATACTACTTTAGTGTTTCCTCAGTTTATAGAGGAAGCCACTTCAGCGTTCCATGCTGTAATCAAACTCGATGTAGGTCAAACATTTATAGGAAGAAGTGTTTTTCAACGTTTCAGTTTTTAAAACGTAATATGTTTATTTCTAGTTACAAGCCGAAATGTAAACCCTACCTATCTTAGGGAAAAATATCACTTGTGAAACTAAACATTGCCAGTCACATAATGATTTTCAGTGTTACACAATATGACAACATCAGCATGTAAATTCTAAAAACGAAACTAGTTTTTATAACTAATTTACTCTGAATATTTCCAAAGTGTTAACTGTTACCATACATATCAGTAAACAAGGAGCAGCGCAAATTGGCTTCAATATACAATGTGGTGCTGCTCGTAAGGTCATCTAATGGCCCGCAGTACTACCGACACTTCCCAACATTAACCATTGAGCGTTCGTCGTACGTCCCAACGTTACCTTAACGTGCGATATGTATATTTGTATTATAATATGAACTAAGGTATAGCCTCTCTTATGACGTTTACTTTAGACGTTGACATGTTTCTTTTTATTATATTCATTTTCAGGTTGGCCGTGTTGGCATTTTACATTTAGCTAATAGAGTACAATGCAACCCAATACCTGACTAGTTCCTGAGTTCGATCCCCACCAAGGCCATATGTGGTACTCTTGAGTAAGAAATGTTATAGACGTGTGGGTTCGATCTTCCAGCCGGGTCATGTTTGGTACTCTTTAGTAAGATATGTTGGAGGCTCGTGGGTTCCATCCTCCACCACGGCATTGTGTGGTACTATTGAGTAAGACATGTTGGAGGCTCGTGGGTTCGATCCTCCACCACGGCCATGTGTGGTACTATTTACTAAGATATGGTGGAGGCTCGTGGGTTCGATCTTCCACCCTGGCCATGTTTGGTACTCTTTAGTCAGATCTGTTGGAGGCTCGTGAGTTCGATCCTCCACCACGGCCATGTTTGGTACTCTTGAGTAAGACATGTTGTAGAGTCGTGGGTTCGATCCTCCACCACAGTCATGTGTGGTACTCTTGAGTAAGATCTGTTGGAGGCTCGTGGGTTCGATCCCCCACCACGGCCATGTATGGTTGTCTTGAGTAAGACATGTTGGAGACTCGTGGGTTCGATTCCCCACCACGGCCATGTTTGGTACTCTTGAGTAAGACATGTTGGAGACTCGTGGGTTCGATCCCCCACCATGGCCATGTGTAATACTTTTGAATAAGACATTTTGGAGACTCGTGGATTCGATCCTCCACCATGGCCGTGTGTTGTGCCTTTGAGGAAGACAAGTTCGAGGTTTGTGGGTTCGATCCTCCACCATGGCCCCATTGTGGTATTTTTAAGTAAGACATGTTGGAGACTCGTGGGTTCAGTCCACCACAACGGCCATGTGTGGTACTCTTGAGTAAGATATGGTGGAGGCTTGTGGGTTTGATCCTTCACCACGGCCATGTTTGGTACTCTTGAGTAAGAAATGTTGGAGACCCGTGGGTTCGATCCTTCACCACGGCCATGTTTGGTACTCTTGAGTAAGACATGTTGGAGGCTCGTGGGTTCGATCCTCCACCATGGCCATGTGTAGTACTCTTGAGTAAGATATGTTGGAGGCTCGTGGGTTCGATCCCTATCATGGCCATGTTTATTTCTCTTGAGTAAGACATGTTGGGGACTCGTGGGTTCGATCCTCCACCACGGCCATGTGTGGTACTCTTGAGTAAGACATGTTGGAGGCTCTGGGGTTCGATCCCTACCATGGCCATGTTTGGTTCTCTTGAGTAAGACAAGTTGGAAACTCTTAGGTTCGAACCTCCACCACGGCCATGTGTGGTAGTCTTGAGTAAGACATGTTGGAGGCTCGTGGATGTTCATATTATTCATATACAATGTAACAGAAAACGTATGTTTGATTATGGTGCTACTCGTAAGGTCATCTGATTGCCCACTGTACAACTGGCATTTCCCGACATTTACCATTGAGCATTCGCTGTACGTCTCAACGTTACCTTATCGTGCAAGATGTATATTTGTATTATATTATAATGGTAATAAAGTATACAATTCCAAACTGATGACGTTTATTTTAGACGTTTACATATTATTTATTATTATATTCATTTTAAGGATGAACATCTGTGCTTTGTACATTTAGTTAATAGAGTACGATGCAATCAAATACTTGACTAGTTTCTGAGTTCGATCCCCAGCCATGGCCATGTGTAATGCCCCTGAGTAAGATGTTTTGTACCTGTCCCACAATTCATAGCAATTGAATGCTTACTAGACTATGACGTCATTCAAACCTTTCCTTAAGCAACTGACTAATCAGCGTGCTCGTAACAATTGCTAGTTAACGGACCCAATCTGTATGGATGGGTTCGTTCTAAGACTAAGTCAACAGTGTATTCGGAGAATAGCTTTTCATACAAGATCTCGAAACCTTGTTTCTCGACAATCGATTTCGAAAAATTGGACGAGCACTCTACTTTAACGTAAATGGGACATATTCCTAAATTTCTAACGAAACTAAACATTGCGTTAAATAGTTTGCTCATTAGTTTTCTGTTCCGATATTTAAATGAAACACATCCTTGTTGAAAAGTTTCCTCAATTCCAAAATGTGTGTAAAAATTTGCATAATCATCACAGTAACGACAAAGTTAATCATTGTTTTAAATCTAATTGCATGTTTTTTTAAATGCCTGAAATAGACATACATTAAAGATTATTGAGATAGAACGGTAGCAACTGAGAAGAATGATTGACACCGATCTGTCGGGCCCGATTAGCTGAGTCGCTAGCGCGTCTGACTATCAATCCAGGGGTCTAGTTTAAACATATTTTATTGCCAAATAAACACATATTACAATATATATCATGCATATAAGTCAAATACAATTTAAGGTAAAAGGGTCCGGCCACAAGTTCTCTCAACATTAGATTTGGCCATTCCCTTTCAACTATATTTTGCAATTTTTAACGATTGTTAAGATATATTACATTCCTGGCAAGTCAATATGAATGACATAAAGTGTAGTTAATGAGAAAGTATACATGCGTACTCACGCAAACACACACGGACACACGCACGCACGCACATATACGCACACATGCCCGCACACACATATATACACAGACATTCACATACAAAGATACAAACATGCACACACATATGAATGTATGTTGAGGTATTTACTGAAGAGCGGGAATCATTTTATTTTTTGCTTTTTTTTAAATGAAATTAAATATTTAATTATTAGAAAACACACACACACACACACACACACACACACACACACACACACACATGTATATAAAGTATTATCTGGTTGGTCACTGATATTCACGCGATCGGTTATGGTGTGGTAGCTGATACAGAGATAGGGGAGAATAAACAAAATACTATAACGAAATTAATTATTGGAATCTTCTGGATTCGTGAATGAAAATTTGAACACTTTCGAAGAGATTTATGTTGTCTTCATATGAATGATCGTCTGATCCATGTAATAGCTTTTTGACATTGAGTGGATGGAACAACCTTGTGTTATGAAATAATTTAATTATTTGTTGTACAAAAAGAATGTAGTTAAAAAAGTAATGTTCAGCATCTTCCATTCCATGCGTACAGATACATGTTGGATAATTTTCTATATGATTAACGTAAAGATCATGATTTAAGTTACTACAATTATTTCTTAGTCTTGCATGCTGTGCAGAAAATATTCGTATACCGTAGTTAAAGTGTTTTGGAACTATAACTGGATAAAAAAACAAGTATTTATATGGTTTCGTTTATATATTGATAATGAGGTGCTTCCCTTAAAGCAACACATCCACGTTTAAACTTTTTTAAAAAGTTTTTCAGTTGAGTTGTGAGCACATTTCCCATACATAAATCTATGGTCAGTGAGCTGTATATGTGCTAACAAACACTATCCAGAACGCTTTAGAATTATAAAAAAAAGATGTCCAAATTATAAAGCGTGACAAACGCTTTATAAATTATTTTTAAATTGCCGAGGATTCCAACTTGGCTTCAAATTGAATTATGCGAGTCGTATTAAAAAACTTCACGTTTTAGTGCGTAGTGTACTTTACCTGCCTTGAAAGTCATTTTGACGATTTTTTTTTACTCGGGTGAGTTACACGCTTGTTTTATAAAGTGTTAGTCACGCATTATAATTTGGGCATCATTTTGTTCCGGATTGTGTTTATATGCCCATATACAGCTAATTGATCATATGTTTGTATGGGAAATGTGCTCATAACTCAATTAATTTTTTTTTTTTAAAGTTCAAACGTGGATGTGTTGCTTTAAAGCAACTGAAAGTTTATTCCACAACGAAACTGTCGATGGAATAAAAGAATTTGCAAAGAGCTCAGTTCGTCTGGTAATGATATCAAGATCTTGTGAGTTTCTAAGATCGTATATTGTTCTAATACTAACTGTATCGGGAAATAAATCTATTAAGTAGTTTGGCGTCATACCATGTTTTATTTTGTATGCCAATATCAATTTTTGATACTTTCTTCTGTCTGACAGAGATAACCAGCCAATTTCTTTATATAATTTTAAAATGGATATTGATCTTGTTGTGACAGTAACAATTCTGGCAGCTTCATGTTGAATTTTGTCTAAGTTGTCTTTCTCGTAGCAGGTACAGTAATCCCACACTACCGAGGTGTATTTTAAAATTGGGCGAATAAATGATATATAAATTTGATTAAGAGAGTCCCTACGTATTTTAAATTTAACTTTTCTCATCATGCCAAGAATTTTGGATGCAGACTGTATTATATTTTCAACATTAGCGTGCCATTTACCATTATTACTGATTGTAAGGCCCAAGTGTTTGTGATTTTCAACAAATGTTACATAACTAGATCGTGATTTATTATATCTTCAAGATCTGATATATTTGTAGCAGAGCTCGCTAAGGAAGTGTCATCTCGAAACAAACGTGCAAAACTAAATAAATTGTCTGCTATATCATTTACGTAAATTAGAAAAAGTAATGGACCCAGGACAGACCCCTGCGGTACACCAGCATTGACGGACATTGTATGAGGAGAAGAGGATGTGCAGACAAATACCGTTTGGCTCCTACCGGAAAGATAGTTATTGAACCAATTTAAGATTTTGCGATTTATACCGCATTGTTGCATTTTGAATAGAAGGCCTTTGTGCCAAACACGGTCGAATGCTTTAGAAATATCACAGAAGATCATACAAGTGTTAAGTTTAGAGTCAGTTGAATCAACAATTTGGTGGTATATGTCGATTAATTGGTATACAGTGGAATGACCAGTTAAAAAACCTGATTGTCTAGAATATATAAGATTCTCAGAGATAAGGTAATTATATATATACTTATACACACAACGTTCCATAAGTTTACCAATACAACTTAACAGGGAAATAGGTCTGTAATTACTAACACACGATGAGTCGCCATTCTTGTAAAGGGGCATAACAAGTGCATGTTTCCAGTTACATGGAAAAGATTCCTCGCGAATAGACTTATTAAATAAAATACATAAAGGTTTTGAAATTGTACCCTTGGTTAGTTTTAAAATTCTGTGACTTACTAGGTCTGGCCCTACAGCTTTATTAACACCTAAACAAGAAATCATGTCTTCAATGTCGTTCTTTAATATAGTTATATCGTTAATTGTTCTGTTTGTCCGTATGCTCAGTTCTGGTAGGGTTGACGTTAGACATCTACGTTAGAGATAGAGCAAAAAAACTCATTTAAACAATTTGCTTTCTCATTGTCTGAGAAACATATATTTTCGGAGCTGTCGATAAGTGTTGTTTTCAGTATTGGGATTGTTTCGGATTTACTATTATTTTTAACCAAGTTCCTTAAGGTTTACCAGTATTGATTTGGATTGTCTGTCCGAGATGTGGCAATATTTTGTTCCAAGTTACTGAAAAAAAACGTTCTTTTGCATGTTTTTTCAAGTTGTTAACCTTGTTCCTTAAACGTTTGTATTTTGTCCAATCATTTTGGTTTGTAGTTTTGGTCGCTTTTTTCTTTTGTCTGTCTCATTGTCTTGAAGTTGTTCGTAACTGTGAGTCGTACCAGGGTTTGTCATTAGGTCGAATTGTTACTTCTTTAGATGGGATACATTTAGTCATAAGTGATAGAAATGTCTCTGTAAATCGTGAACATGAGTCATTTATGTCAAGTTCTTCAATAAAGTCCCAGTCTTGATCGGATATCATGCGGTTTAACGTTTCATAGTCACCTTTTTTGTAATTCCAGACTTTTCGCTTTGAACATGTTTTTTTGAAATCGTGAAACTTTATTATTAAGAGTGTAGCTTTGTGGTCGCTAACTCGTCTATCAATGTCTATTACGTCATAGGTTAAAGGTAGTATACTGTTGGATATGATAATAGGGTCAAGTTAGGTTGCTGAGGTATCTGTCACTCGTGTCGGTTTATCGATTTTATTTTTCATGTTTTTTATAATGATAATGTTACGTAAGTGGCAGTCTCTTTTGCTCAATAAATCTTGGTTGAGCTCACCGACAATAACAATATTGGAATTTGATTCGAGAGCACGTTCGATAGAAATATTAAAATGTTCCCAAAAACAAACTGGTGTATTTGGAGAACGATATATATTACAAAGTAAAAAGGAAGACGATTTGTAACAAATATCCACCCATATTGCATGGACTACTGTGCTTTCGAGATCCGTACGTCTTTTCGACATAATTGTCTTTGAAACATAAGTTAAAAGACCTCCCGAATGAGAAGTACAATCCTCTCTGTAGGTACATCCGTCAAAGTTATCAATAACTAAATCGTCAGAAGGTACCAAGTTGTTAAGATGAGTTTCAGTAAAGCACATTATGTCAATATCAGTAAAGTTTTTGGAAATAAAATAAAATTTATGGATAATGCTCCATATATTTAAATGGATAATTGAAATAGCACCTAGTACGTTCACAGTATCCGTAAAGTCGGGACCGGGATTTGTCTCAACATCTCCTGACATCAAAACTAATAACAGGATGACCAAAGCACATTGGAGATTGACAATACTTTGTTGAAAATAAACAGAAGTTAATTTGAAATAGAAACCTGCGATGGTAAATATAAACTCAAGAAACATAAACAACTCTTTCAAATGGTTATATTTTAGACTGAGTCTCCCGAATACTCCGCTTGTGCAATTGTGAAACATACCGATTGCCACACGCCATGAATTTATGTCATTACCCATTGGGATATTGTCTCATACAAAAAGCAAATTGTTGGAACAACCGGTTTGTTTTCATACAAATCAAAATTACACCACGCTCATGACAAACCGCATAAACCAGGACCAAACCAGATAAAACAATGGAATATTCATTTAGTAATAAAATAAATAAGAATATTGAAATAGTGACTTTGAAAAATAAAATAAATTCATTCATACTTAGTCAGAGAATAGGCTGACTGGTCTAATTACCCAGGGGTCGTGAGTTCGAATCCCCGCCCAGTCACAATCTCCGTGATTGCTGATATACGACATTGCGTCTCATTTTCATTCGTCACTCAACGCTGTTCAAGTGGGAAAGTTATCAGTTACTTGCGGAGATGGGGTGTGCTCGAGTACTGGTTAACTTTCCAGGAAACAGTGGTTAGGTTAACTGATCGTCTGTTAGCCGTCGATTGCATAAAAATGACGTTTAATATTCAATCAATCAGTCAATGACAGCGACCTAAGCTACCATTCACGAATATAATGAATTGATCAACATGGAGAAAATACTGATCTCAAATAAAATTCACAATTTATATCATCATGCACATGTGTTGATTACTTTCCATGTTTAATGCCATGATATACGAGTACGTAAACTCAATTCAAACTAAAACGAGTATTACTTTAATTGAGTAATTGAAGCATGTGTCTTAGTCCTAGTTTGTGGCAACCTGAGGACTTTAATAAAACATGTCACTTAAAACTCTTTAAAGGTCTCACTACACGGTTGAATTTTATTCTTTGTTTTATATAAAATAAGGTCTAGGATTTCCATGGTAAAAAAAGAATTCCACATAGAATTGTTTTCATAGCAGGAATGCATACCCACAAAAAATGCACAATAACTGGTAGGTTGACCACGTTGTTTTTTGTAAAAAGAGGGTGCAGTGACACCCTGAGAGTTTCTGAAAAAAGAAGTCCTCAAATGCTCATAAATACATGCATATGGTGAAATCCTATAAAAGTCACTTTTTTTAACACCAGTGATGTCTTATTGCAGTATATACTATACCAACGTTTGCTCTACTCATCTGCAGCAAGAAATCACAACCACTATGAACCATTTTGAAAATATTTCAACCCAAATTAATAGGCCTTTTTAAGCGTAAGAATCATATTACCGTGGGAAAAAGGGGCGTAACTGTGTAGTGATAGCGGTAAACAGATTTCAACATGATAAGATATTTGAAATATCGTAATCAACATGGTGCGATCATTGCTGTATTTCTTATGAAAATGTATCATTTATTCGCAGATGTGGTCTTGAAATGAATGTTCTTTTCCAAGTGCTAGACAGTGAACAATTTCTTATATGTTTTGCTACCCCTTGTGACCGTACTCAATAAAACCGAGTCTTTTGGGTGCGATTTCTGTTCTAAAGAGATCCTTTTTATCAGATATTGTTACAAGAAAACATGTGGATAGAAATACATTTTTTTTCTTAACAGTAAGCATTTTCTTTTAAGATGTACAGTCAAACCTGTGTAAGCGGCCACCTCTATTAAGCAACCACTTGTCTTAAGCAGCCACATTTGCTATTTCCAATTTCTATACTTTCAGAACAAATTTACCTGTATTAAGCAACAAACTGTCTTAAGAGGCCACTTTTGATCCTTCCCTTGACTGGCAGCTTAAGACAGGTTTGACTGTTTATTATATGTAACAATAAAGTTACACATCGCATAAGTATCTTCATTAATTTTACATGAATATTTACGGCAGCTCTTCCATTTTAACGGTGTTATATCGGTGCAGTTATTGTGAAGCACACTGACCTGTTTCCTTCGCCGGTTTTTCGTCTTTACATTCTATTCACTTTGTGAGGCCCTGAGAAATAAATAGTGAAATGCTTATATGATGTTTCATGTCGTCTTTTGGCAAGCGCGATATATCAAGCGTTTAACCTATAATGTAAAATCATGGGCCTTGCAAAGGTTACAGTTATCTTTATTTGTATAATCAGAACTGATATAAGCACTTACCAACTATCTTATAAGTCATTTATATAAGTAAATTAAGATACAGACCACATATGGCAATTTGTAATGAGTCGGTTTTCACTAAATGTTGATGTTACATGTAAATTAATTGATGGTTATGAAATACATTCAAGACAATAAAATAATGAAGGAGTACTATATTTTAAGAGCTTTAAAAATTGACTAATCCCTGAAGGTCAGGACTGCGTTTCACAAAAATACTTCGGACAAAAATCGACGTACACGTAAACCAACAAGTCTTCATAATATGTTTAATATTCATCCAAATGAATCCAAAGTTGGCTCAAATCATGCAGAAAATGATATATTTTCTGGAAATACAATCATTAAAAAAGTAAATCAAAATTTAAACATTCCAAGAAAAAAATGTCAATTTGACTTTGTGTCATTGTATTGATGGATAGATGTTATAATTCATTTATTTGTTCTTGTTATTTTGTTAAATAATGTTATGTAAGGTTTTTTATATTTGTGTTGAACTTAATGCAATTTTGATAAAATAGTGACTGATAAGCATTATTAGGCTGGTTATTTTTTTAACATTATTAACTTTTTTGCTACCGTTGTTAATCTAGCATCGAGGAACTATAGAAGATATAGACAATGTCTCTAGTCAAGCGCCAAGAATAGTTTGAAGTTCCTGAACACACATAGAAGTCAAGTTTATGAAGCCTGAACAATGGAAACCAATGAGTCCATATGCCGCACCAAGTACCAACAACATATGTGGAATTTTAAAACGTCGGTTGCAGAAGCGAAGAAATCAGTTAATGCATGGTCATCAAAAACCACTTTCCACCATTTACTGAACAAAACGTTATACATGTAGGTGAGGCATCTTTAACAAAATACGTCACACAAGATCTCAGGTGTATATATACTCGAACCTGAGTAGAGACACCAGTAACAGGTAAACTTTCCACAGAAGCTTTTGGACCGACCTTGACTCGAATCCACGACCTCTGCAGTGAAAGGTAAATGATCTGGAGTCTGACAATGTCTTAGAACATTCGAAGATCCACCATTCCCTAATAGCTAAAGTTAAAAAGAGGACTCTACTGGTTCCATTTTAGGGCTATGGTGTGGTGCTGTATATTAAATATCGTATATTCAACCCTCTATCTCGGAGCCGGGTGATGTTGCATTCAATTTGATTAAACGACAGCGACATAATAAAAATGAATATTCTTTTATTACATTTCATCAAATTTCTTTGAAAACATATAAAATGATAGTTCTTTTGGGCCTTTGCTATCAAATCTATCATAACAACTGGTTTTTTTTTGTTTTTTTTTTAAAAGTTACATATTCTACCACAGTTGGCCTCAAACATGCGAAATGATATTTCATTTTACCATTTACCAGACATACTGTCCCTTTAACAAAATATAATCTTGAAAAGTGCCGAGTGCCCCCTTAAGACAGATCACCGCAGTGTACTATAATGTGACTGCAGGCACGAACCTTTACGCAGGTCAATGTTCAAGTGCCACAACGGCATTAAATAGTTTTATTTAATTTTAATATCGAAAATGACACCTACATGACGCTGTATACTTTATTACTTGATTGAACTTCCCTCCGGCAGAGTTGCCAGACGTCCGGCATGTTGAGACTGACAATTAGTTAAGGTGTAGTGGTACTGCATGTATAACTAATACTTTATTCTAAGATAACTAAATGTACTTACCTCTCACCGCTGGAGTCGTGCGTTCGAGCCCACGTCGGTCCAACAAAGTTTACCTGTTGCTTACAGAAGGACGTTGGTCCTTCACACATAAAACTGGATACACCATATATTCTTTATTATAAGTATTATTATTATTATTATTATTATTATTATTATTATTATTATTATCATTATTATCATTATTATCATTATCATTATTATCATTATTATCATTATTATCATTATTATTATTATTATTATTATTATTATTATTATTATCATTATTATCATTATTATTATCATTATTATCATTATTATCATTATTATTATTATTATTATTATTATTATTATCATTATTATTATAATTATTATTAGTATTATCATTATTATCATTATTATTTTTATCATAATTATCATTATTATTATTATTATTATTATCATATTATTATTATTATTATTATCATTATTATTAATAATATTATTATTATTATTATTATTATTATTATTATTATTATTTAAGCCATATATGGTCCATGAATGTGTGAACATAATGCAGGTTTCAATACATAATTGTCAATAGTGAGATGGTATGATGTAAAACACAGTTGATTATAAACATATGCAATGATTCATTTGATTAAGCAAGCGTTTGAAATATAATAGATGTTACATGTAGCTGTAGCTTGTACTTTAAACAATAGGGTATTTTAGTATTTAAAAGTCTCACTGTGGGAGAGATCTATTCTTTTTTTAAAAAAATAGCCCACAAAAGAAAAGAAAGAAAAAAAAACGAAAATCAGAGAAAATAACCAAATAATAAACTGAATTGACTTAACCTGTCACGTGTTGACCACGGCGTTAAACAACATTAAGGTGTTACCCAACCATTGATTTTTGTTCTTTATTCTAAAGTAAATAATTAAAGTTTAAACGTTTGCCAATTTATTGTTTATCAACCTCTGCACTACCAAACTATGATGAGAAAAAGTAGCGGTCATGTGTCATATAAAAAAAAATTCTGTTCGGAGTGTACACTGTTGACAAAGTGAAAGTAGACTTCCGAAATCATGTATTAATACCCAAATTTCCAAGACTGAATTCACAATTCAAACATGATAATGCTTTCAAAATGTTGTCAATACCTCGATAATGCCATTCAAATAAAAATGAACATTAAAATAAGGAAAATGAACATTAAAATAAGGAAAATGAACATTAAAATAAGGAAAATGCAGAAGAAGAAATAATGATTATTTATCGAGTCCTTATCATTTAACTTTACTATTGTGACGAACGTAGGTTATATTATTTCTGCTGCTGCTGTTTGTGTTGTTGTTGTTGTTGCTGCTGCTGTTGTTGTTGCTGCTGCTGCTGCTGCTGCTGCTGCTGCTGCTTGTGGTGATAATGACGATGATGATGATGACGATGATGACGAGGATCATGATGATGACGATAATGATGATGATGACGATGACAATGATGATGATGATGATTGACTCGGCTTGAAAATTCATCTAAATTTCAGTCCGGTGTTTGCATTGTGGATAATAAAAATGATGAAGCTGCGGCCATATGCTTAACGACTCGTATATTCGTATTGTATAACAACCATATGTTATTGTTTAATATGTTTTTAAGTTCTAGAGTGCTACATGAGCGGTGTCAAGTATAAGATCAGTAAGTGTTTATTATATATTTTGCCGCAACTCTTATCTGCAGCTGGTCGACTATTTGCGTTCTTTATTACGTTTGTGAAATGTCCTTGATGTGTTGTGTATAATTCTGCAGATAGGATTAAGTAGGCATTATTATAAACATCTTACTGATTTCAATTGTGTTAAAAGCATGTAACTACATTTCTTGACCACTGTCATCGTTGTCATCATCATTGACCAACAGAAGCAGTATCATAATCAGTAATATCAGTAGCACTATCACCGTCAGCGTCATCATGCGCATTATAAGCACCATTATTTTTAACAGCATCAGCAGCAACAGCAGCAGAAATATAAACAGCAGCAGTATCATAATCAGTAACATCAGTAGCACTATCACCGTCAGCGTCGTCATACGCATTATAAGCACCATCATTATCAACAGCATCAGCAGCAACAGCAGCAGCAGCAACAGCAGTAATATCAACAGCAGCAGTATCATAATCAGTAAGATCAGTAGCATTATCACCGTCAGCGTCGTCATGTGCATTATAAGGACCATCATTATCAACAACATCATCATCAGCAACAACAGCAGCAGCAGCAATATCAACAGAAGCAGTATCATAATCAGTAACATCAGTAGCATTATCAACGTCAGCGTCATCATGCGCATTATAAGCACCATCATTATCAACAGCATCATCATCATCAGCAACAGCAGCAGCAGCAATATCAACAAAAGCAGAATTATAAACAGTAATATCAGTAGCATTATCACCGTCAGCGTCATCATGCGCATTATAAGCACCATCATTATCAACAGCATCATCATCATCAGCAGCAGCAGCAGCAGCAATATCAACAAAAGCAGAATCATAAACAGTAATATCAGTAGCATTATCACCGTCAGCGTCATCATACGCATTATAAGCACCATCAATATCAACAACATCAGCAACAACAGCAGCAGCAATATCAACAGCAGCAATAGCATAATCAATAACATCAGTAGCATTATAACCGTCAGCGTCATCATGCGCATTATAAGCACCATCATTATCAACAGCATCAGCAGCAACAGCATCATCATCAGCAGCAGCAATATCAACAGAAGCAGTATCATAATCAGTAACATCAGTAGCATTATCACCGTCAGCGTGGTCATGTGCATTATAAGCATCGTCATAATCAACAGCATCAGCAGCAACAGCATCAGCAATATCAACTGAAGCAGTATCATAATCAGTAACATCAGTAGCATTATCACCGTCAGCGTTGTCATGTGCATTATAAGCATCGTCATAATCAACAGCATCAGCAGCAACAGCATCAGCAATATTAACTGAAGCAGTATCATAATCAGTAACATCAGTAGCATTATCACCGTCAACGTCATCATGCGCATTATAAGCACCATCAATATCAACAGCAGCAGCAGCAGCAGCAGCAGCAACAGCAGCAGCAACAGCATCAGCAATATCAACAGCAGCTGTATCATATCAGTAACATCAGTAGCATTATCACCGCCAGCGTCATCATGCGCATTATAAACACCATCATTATCAACAACATCAGCAGAAACAGCAGCAGGAGCAATATCAACAGAAGCAGTATTATAATCAGTAACATCAGTAGCATTATCACTGTCAGTGTCGTCATTTGCATTATAAGCATCGTCATTATCAACAGCATCAGCAGCAACAGCATCAGCAATATCAACTGAAGCAGTATCATAATCAGTAACATCAGTAGCATTATCACCGTCAGCGTCTTCATGCCCTTGAGTATTCCGGAATTACAGATGAAGGAGGTAGAAATAAAACTTTAGTTATCTTTTTCTTCTTTTTTTAGGGCTTTGTACTGCAATGGTTTATTTTTTCCTAGCATGAGTTAAATGGTCAGTATTTTAGAAATCACCACTGCAAATTTGATGCTGATACCATCTATCTGGACAATTCTGTGCCATTTCAGAAGTGTTGGTTCGAACCGCATCATGGGCGAATAGTTGAAATATTATTACTCTGGAAACTGATAGGTCTCACAAAAGCATTGAATTAAAAAAAAACCTTGGTCAAGTCATGCTTTTTTCCTTTATTATTGCATATCTTAAACCAGTTAAGAATTTGAGCCCAGACACATACTGCAGATTTTTATTTTTCACTTTGTTTTTGACATAAACGTTGCAATGGAGTCCTATGGGAAATGTAATAGTGGTGTGAGACGAGTAACATCAGTAGCATATAACCGTCAGCGTCGTCTTACACATTATAAGCATCATCATCATTATCATAATCATTAGCAGCAACAGCAGCAGCAGCAGCAGCATTATTACAATAACCATCATCCCCTTACTTAACATGAACTCTAATAAATGTCGCTATTTATTAGTAGTATACTTCCTGAATGGCGTGTGGCTTCAACTGACCAGTGTGTATGATGTACACACATATCTGATCATGTTAATACGTACACGTGTAATGGCAGGCTGTGTGCGACTATCTATCTACAGAAACTGAGATTCAACAGAACGTTTTGGTCGAGTAACAGAGTAACAGAGAAACAGAGCAACAGAATAACGGTACAGAGAAATAGAGTGACAGAATAACAGAGTACCAGAATAACAGAGAAGTAGAGTGACAGAATAACAGTGTTACATTGTAACAGAGTGACAGAATAAAAGTATAACATAATGACAGAATAACAGAATAACAGAGTAACAGAGTAACAGAATAACAGTGTAACAGAGTGACATAATAACAGAGTAACAGAATAACAGAGAAACAGAGTGACAGTGGAACAGTAACTGGGCAGCAGAATAACGGAGTAACAGGCGCTAATTGTGACTTAATCTCGGTAAAGCGTCGTTCTCACACGTATCTAGTTATGAGAGTGTACAAACTGATGCCGGTGACTGTTCTATTAATGATGTTAATATTCTATGATGGAGCTGGTCAAGTGGAGACCAGTGATAGCGTAGCAAACTTTGGGTAAGTCGTTCACTTGCTAGTTTGACAGTCGTTTTTCCACCTTTTGATTTTTAAGTGCAATACTCTTCAATATTGGAGGCTAAAAAGGTTATAGTGGTCAGGATATTACTTCCATGTGGTCAGCTACCACCATTGCGTTTTCCATAGACTTACATTATAACGTTTGACCAAATTTTCACATTTTCTAACATTGGCGGACCAAAAAGTCCTATATCATATTAAAGTACTGTCTTAGACTCAAATAAAAATGTCCCCAAAATGGGGTCAAAAGTACCACTTTTTACCACTTTTTGCCCCCTGAAGTTGGGTACCCCCACTTTCAGCATGAAAAAAAGTAAATTTCACCAATTTTACTTTCCATGCAGTTTCCTTGATAAAATGAATTAAGACAGTCACAGAAACATAATTCTAATTTTTTATTGACACAAACATAATAAACTTATATTTTATTGTGATCATTTGCCAGTTTCACATTTTCATCCAACCACAATTAAGCTTACTATAAAAATATATGCCCTGAACATCCCTATACTTTTTTCAGCCAATCAGAGAGCTCGTCTCAATGGTGGTAGCTGACCTAAAGGGGCATTTAATTTCGCTTTTTTATTATTCCACTGATGCAAATTCAAAGAATAAATATTTCTGAACAAAATGATACCATTTTTATTTTTCTGCTACATAATTTGATGAAAATGTGGCCTTTTCCAGGCACAAAAAAGTATACATAATTTTACCAAATTCCCAATGACAAAACTGTACTTCAGTTCAAATTTACTTAGACACTTGACCTACAATATTTGATCTAATCATTCTTGTTTTTTTATATAATTATGGAAACAGGTATATAAACATGTAATGATAGCTTTGCATATCAACTTTTAAGATTCCTTTGCATAAAAAATGTGTATACATGATAATTTCATACCCCACCCACTAAAATTATATGAAAAAAGGCTAAATTGACCATTTGCTCTAATTTCATAATAAATGTGTTGATATTTTTATAAAGAAGTTGTCAAATGCATTTGATCGAATAAAATTAACAACGGAATGATAAATTAAACCATTTCGTAAAATTTCATTGTCGCTTCGGTTAAAGGATTACATTTGGATTACACACTTTCCGGTAGAAAGAGAGCCTTTCGGAACATCGGTTACCAAGATAGAAGAAATGTCATATTTATTTAGTGGTTTAATATTTCTTTAATCCAGTGGAATGGGTATACATCCTTTTCTATGTCTTATATTAAAAAATATGTAAAGATGACAGAAATTATATCAAAATCAGTCAAGCATGAAAATTCATAATTTTTAGTAGTAAATCACAATTATTACCATTTCTAGGGAATTTGGGGCACAAAACCCACAATTTTCTTGCACTACAACATTCTATTTACAAATTATCCATCAAATGTTACATTTAAGTAAAAAAAATGTCAGACAAGATAGGGCAAAATGGAAAATATTTCCAAAATTATATAACTCAAGTATTTCTTGAATGTAATATGTTTAGATTGTGAAGTGATTTAGCAACATTGAAGTGCAATAGATACAACCAGGCACCCATTATTGCAACTATTCAACTGGCTCTACTTATAACTGCACAATAAAAGAGGTTAAATGTGAAAAATTGCTATATAATATGGCATGGCATGCTGGTTCTGAGTGGATAAAAATGAAAAAAATGTCAAAAGTGGGCCATTTTCAGCTCAAAATCCAAATTCAGTACCTAAGTACACATATTTTGAGCTTGGAATTCAAAATCAGTTCTTAAACCTACTATTTCATGTGTATTTTTGTTTCCCAATGCAATTAAGATCATTTCTAGTGTTTTCAATGGTTCTTGAGTGTGCGATTTCAGCCGACAAGGCGCAAGTTATCGCGATAAACTGAACCTGGTATTTTAACCAAATTTTCCTAAAATGGCCTTATACGGTACCTTAAAATAAAATAAAACAGTATATTTTGTCAAAATTTAACATATCTATCATCATTCCGCTGTATTTCACTTAAATGCACTTAAAATTCTGAGTAGAACATTCTGTGGGCTATTTAAAGCCATATGGCCCTTATTTTTAATAAAAACCTCTAAAAAAAAAGAAAAAATGGCGAAAATTGATCAACCTGCGGAATTTTTTTTTATTTTATTGCCATTTCCCTACAAGCACCCCAGTTGCACTATTTACAGAAAAAAAGAAGCTAATGCGATGAAAATTTAGAAAATGTTGTCGCGGTTGTTTAGGTCAGCTACCACCATTGCGTTTTCCATAGACTTACATTATAACGTTTGACCAAATTTTCACATTTTCTAACATTGGCGGACCAAAAAGTCCTATATCATATTAAAGTACTGTCTTAGACTCAAATAAAAATGTCCCCAAAATGGGGTCAAAAGTACCACTTTTTACCACTTTTTGCCCCCTGAAGTTGGGTACCCCCACTTTCAGCATGAAAAAAAGTAAATTTCACCAATTTTACTTTCCATGCAGTTTCCTTGATAAAATGAATTAAGACAGTCACAGAAACATAATTCTAATTTTTTATTGACACAAACATAATAAACTTATATTTTATTGTGATCATTTGCCAGTTTCACATTTTCATCCAACCACAATTAAGCTTACTATAAAAATATATGCCCTGAACATCCCTATACTTTTTTCAGCCAATCAGAGAGCTCGTCTCAATGGTGGTAGCTGACCATGTTGGATGTCGACAGACAAAACACGAATACCCAACTTATTTCCGTCTGCAATTCGTTTGGAATATTAACTATTTAGTATTTGAATAGTCTTTGTCATCTTCAACTTTTGATTTTCGAAAAAGTAAGACGTCTTGACCATTTCTTCTTTGAAAAATAATGTAACTGCTGGATTTCGATAAAGTTTTTGATTGGTTGATTCAAACAATTGGTTAACCTTTACTTTTTTTACGTAGCTGTGGTTGCAGTAGACTATCGTGTTTTTTTAAAACTCATCTATTTTACATCGATTCAGAAACAAGTTCTTACAACTTAGAAAAAATCGCCCTCTTCCGGGATAGAACCGGTACTAAGCATATGCGGATAAAGTGTGTTACTCAAGGACACTTCACATAGCAGTGGCGGTGGGTTGAACCAATGGCGGATAAAGTGTCTTACTCAAGGACACTTCACATAGCAGTGGCGGTGGGTTGAACCAATGGCGGATAAAGTGTGTTACTCAAGGACACTTCACATAGCAGTGGCGGTGGGTTGAACCAATGACCTCCCGATAATGGGCCCGATGCTTCCACTGGACAACGTGGTCCACAGACTATCATTTAGCTCTTTATGTCTGAAACATTGGCTTGTCTTATTCAAAATATGAAAAAATATATTAAACAAGATAAACTTATGTTTAAAGTTTTTAATAGAAAAAAGATAAGATATTTCTTGTCTTATTAGATATGTGTATGTCTCGGCTTGTCAGATCTAGTTTCAAACTGTGTTATGCACAACGTGTCAACATATAGCGTGTATTGATGGCTGTCATCGATCGTGTCCTTTCATCAGAAATATTATTAAAGAATCATACGGAAAATATATTTTCTTTTATTTTTCCCTCTCCCGCCCCACTCCCTCCCCTCTCTCCTCTCTCTCTCTCTTTCTCTCTCTCTCTCTCTCTCTCTCTCTCCTATCTCATTTCTGTCTCCACCTCTATAATCTCTAGGATTTCAATTTTTTTAAGATATGTACCCTCTCTTTCTCTCTTTTTCTCCCTCTCTCCTCCTACCTCTCTCTCCCGCCCCCTCTCTCCCCTCCCTCCTCCCTCCTCTCTCTCTCTCTCTCTCTCTCTCTCTCTCTCTCTCTCTCTCTCTCTCTCTTTCTCTCTCTCTCTCTCTCTCTCTTTCTCTCTCTCTCTTTCTCTCTTTCTCTCCTATCTCCTCTCTGTCTCCACCTCCCTAATCTCTAGGATTTCACTTTTTTAAAGATATGTACCCTCTCCCTCTCTGTCTCTTTTTCTCTCTCTCTCTCTCTCTCTCTCTCATCTCTCTCTCTCTCTTTCACTTTTTCTCACGCCCTCCCTCCCTCCCCATCTTTCCCCTCTCTCTTTCTCTTTCTCGATCTCTCTCCCTTCCCCTCCCCCTCCCTCCGCTCTCCTTTCTATTTCTCTCTCTCTATCTCTCTCTCTCTTCTTCTCTCTCCCTCCCCCTCTTTCCTCTCTCTCTCTCTCTCTCTCACCCTGCCCTCCCTCCTCTTTCTCTCTCTCTCTCTCTCTCTCTTTCTCTCTCCTCTCCTGCCCTCTCCTGTCCTCTCTCTATCTCTCTCTCTCTCTCATGCAGTATGCGGTATAAGGATGGACTTGCATACAACAGTACGCTATACCGAAAGTGATATAATAAATCAAACTAATTTTTATATATATTTCTATTCCAGCGTAACCCCGGTCGCCATATTGGGATTTTTGTGCCTGGTTCCGCTGATTATGGTGCTGGACAGTGACCACCTCTGGCATGATCCTGACGCTGAAAGAACTATATAGATCTATACATAACTATATAGATCTATGCTGAACTATATAGATCTATACTGAGCTCTATATATATATACAGAACTATATACAACTATACAAAACTATATATATCTATACAGAACTATATAGATCTATACTCAACTATATACAACTATACAAAACTATATACAACTATACAGAACTATATAGATCTATACTGAACTATATACAACTATACAAAACTATATAGATCTACACAGAACTATAAAAAAAAACATACAAAAAAATACATATTTATACAGAAATATAAACAACTCTACAGAACTGTATTGATCTACACAGAACTACATGCAACTTTACAGAAATATATACAACTTTACAGAACTATATACAACTTTACAGAACTATATACAACCTTACAGAACTATATAGAACTAAACAGAACTATATAGCACTTTACAGAACTATATACAACTTTACATAACTATATAGAACTTTATAGAACTATATAGAACTAAACAGAACTATATACAACTATTCATAACTATATACATTTTAACATAACTATACACAACTAAACTGAACTATATACAACTTTACATAACTATTTACAACTATACAGAACTATATACAACTATACAGAACTATATAGAACTTTACAGAACTATATAGAACTTTACAGAACTATATACAACTATACATAACTATATACAACTATACAGAGCTATATACAACTATACAGAACTATATACAACTTTACAGAACATCTATACAGACTTATATACAACTATACAGAACTATATACAACTTTACAGAACTATATAGAACTTTACATAACTATATACAACTAAACATAACTATATAGAACTTTACAGAACTATATACAACTATACAGTACTATACAGAGCTATACAGAACTATATACAACTATACAAAACTATATGCAACTTTACAAAACTATATACAACTATACAGAACTATATGCAACTTTACAGAACTATGTACAACTTTACATAACTATGTGCAACTTTACATAACTATATACAACTTTACATAACTATATACAACTTTACAGAACTATATACAACTTTACATAACTATATACAACTATACAGAACTATATACAACTTTACAGAACTATATAGAACTTTACATAACTATATACAACTAAACATAACTATATAGAACTTTACAGAACTATATACAACTATACAGTACTATACAGAGCTATACAGAACTATATACAACTATACAAAACTATATGCAACTTTACAAAACTATATACAACTATACAGAACTATATGCAACTTTACAGAACTATGTACAACTTTACATAACTATGTGCAACTTTACATAACTATATACAACTTTACATAACTATATACAACTTTACAGAACTATATACAACTTTACATAACTATATACAACTATACAGAACTATATACAACTTTACATAACTATATACAACTTTACATAACTATATACAACTTTACATAACTAAATACAACTATACAGAACTATGTACAACTTTACATAACTATATACAACTTTACATAACTATATACATCTATACAGAACTATATACAACTTTACATAACTATATGCAACTTTACAGAACATATACAACTTTACAGAACTATATACAACTTTACAGAACTCTATATATATACAACTTTACAGAACTATATACAACTTTACAGAACTATATACAACTATATATAGAACGACTGAATCCATTACTTTGATTAAGCGATGAAAACAATGTATGCCCAGTATTGCATTCATGCTAATTTGCATATTTTCAATTTTTAAATACACAATTATAAAATACAAAAGAATGTATTAAGTGTTGATGTGTTCTTTTTTTGCAATTTTCATATAGTATATGGTAATTATTTTGGTTAAATCGTCATTTAAATTACACATGTTCATTATTGTGGTTAAATAATAGTTCAAATAACACATAATAATCATTATTACATGTCCATTACATGTATATATCATCATATCATCATCTCATGTGTTTTTCTTGTATTATTCATGAGTAATATCATGACTCGAATCACGTGGTTCTTGTGCGCACTAACAGACAAGCAGATAACCTAACCACTTTTTTCCTGGGACCCCATTCGAATCAGCGGTGAGATACAAATGACAATGAAACGTTAAGTCGAATATCAATCATCACGGGGACTGTGGTCGGGTGCGGATTCGAACTCACGACCCTGGACAGATAGCCGGACGCGCTATCGATTGTGATAACCAAGCTTGATTATTAACTATGGATTTGTCTGAATAATTATTCTATATCAATATATAGTGGAGCGCGTCGTACAGTGGTAGAGCACCGAACCCATGATCGGAGTGTCATGGGTTCGATCCTCCGCCACGGCTATATGTGGTGTCCTTGAGCAAGACACTTTTCCGCATATGCTTAGTACTGTTTCTACCAGGAAGGCTTCGAGCGTGATTTGCCTAAGTTGTAAGAATTTGTTTCACAATCGAAATAAAATAAATAAGTTTAAACTAAATATCAATATAATTTTATGAAGATTCCGGTTTCATGAGATGCGATTAAATCCTCTACATTTCACTCCATTTCATTTTCTATGAATGTTAGTCCATGGGAATTACCCAAAATCTTCATTCACGCGGTAATATATTGTTTTGTTGTTTTTGTAAGCCACTGAGGAGTTCCCCAAATTACAGGGAAATGGTTCAAGAATATGTTTTTCTCAATTTTTTCACGATTTTCAATAAAATATACAACAT